>JABFFF010000073.1:0-114932 GCA_013623665.1 Fusarium sublunatum
ATATATAATATTAGCACTAACTTTAGTGTTATTATTTATATTACTGTTAAGATAATCCTAATTAAAAACTATATTATACTTATTATAGTTTTAACCTTTAATGGCTTTAAAATATCTTATATTATTTAGGCTATTTAAGACCTTTATCTCTTACCTAACTAGATTATATTTATACTCTTTATTAACTTAAGGGATATTAATAATATACCTAGAATTAAAGTTACTGGCTTTTTTTATAATACCGATAAGGCTATTAGCCTAAAAGCGTTACCCCCCTATATACTCTTAGGCCAATAACTAATAATAGTATTATTACCCCTTATACTGGCTGAAATATCGGCAGTAATAGCTTTTATACCCCTAGCGGTTATAAACCTACCTTCTCTACCTCTCTATAGTATAAATTTATCAGACTGGCCCGCTATCTAGCGCTAAGAACTTAGGTATCTTAATCGAGGTCTATAACTATGCCAAGATTAAGTCAGTTGGCCGTAGCGCCATAGCTGTCTCTGACGAGCTGCACTTTAACTCATTTGCCCAGGCAATTCTTATCCCCTTTTATAACGACGCCGCTCTCGACCCGCTGGCTCTGAACTTTGCCTCTAAAGTTCGCGACATCTAGGCCTCCCCAAGCAACGGGAAGCTTAATCCGGCGTAAGTTCATCACTATTACTCCTATACTCCTGAAATATCCCGAACTATTAAAGCCGCTAATATAATACATCCAGATATATAAACTTCGCTCATAGCGACGAGGACCTAACTGCTATTTATGGCTCCAGCCTCCCTCGTCTGCAGAGCCTAAAGAAGGAGTTCGATCCCGATAATATGTTTAGACACTGGTTTAACCTTGCATAAGTCAAGGTTAACGCACTACCTATTGCCAAAACGATAGGCACAGCGATCTACCCGTCTATTATACAACCTACTCGTCCCTCGTAGTTGACCCAAAAAGTGGCATCCGGTACGGTTGTCTCACAGCCACCAACCACGACATAAACTTAGATCGGGTATAGCTATTTAAGCAACATGTCCAGTTTCTCCTTCTAGTGCTTCGACTTCTGTTGATGCTCTGCATATTAAATAGATAGTTAATTATTAACTTCCTTCTAACGCCTACTCTTTGGTATGGCAATATATATAAGAGAGAATAGGTAGTAGCTACGAGGGCGGAAGAGTAAGGTGTGAGGTAAGAATTTATTAACAGAAAATGCTTAGATGCAAATTGAACAGACTGTTTTTATCATATCTCAGTCTTGCTTCTATTATCCTTTATCACATAGAGGTAGGCATTATCATTTTTCAAGCGAGACTCGAGTCCAGTTATCAAACATCGGACTTCAGCTCCCGATTTCGCAGCTGCTCAAGACTCTCTTCGTCAATCCTCCAAACCCCCTTTGTCTCTGTACCCAGAAGTTCCCATTTTGTTCCCTTGGCCAGCTGGTGAAACACTTGGTGTTTATCTCCATGTATACTCCGGAAGAGTAACGGCTGCCACGTCTTTTCATGCGCCTTTTCCTCGGCCCTTTCCTGTCGTTGTCTTTCCTCCAGCTTTTGCTTTGCTGTTGATGCTGTTCGATAATCACCTCGTTTTATAGCTGAAATGACATCATTCCACGCCCGTCGTGATTCTCTGGGGTCTTGTTCTTCTATCCGAGCAAGTTGCATCGATGCGGATGAGTTTCCGGCGTTGGCTTCGTAAGTTTCCACCAGCTTTCCGTCGCTGTCGGTTATCTTCCAACTCTCGCTCCAGACTCCGGATACCTTATAATGAACTTTCTTCGGGTCGTCTCTGTGATATATTTGGGCATTGAAAGAGTTTCGCTTTCCCCTGAGTATGCCTGCTCCGGAAAAATCAATCTCCACCACAAACCCAGAACTGGACATGATTGTGTAGGTGCCGATAATCTCTGGATACAGACACGCGGACATGAAGCCCCGTACAATGACATTTGGCAGCGGAACCAGATAGTCTTCGTCGAATCTGTCAATATGTATGATTGCATGTCCGATTTGTCGAATATTGATATTGCCATTGAAGGTCATTTCCACTCGTCCATAACCATCTGCTCTGATACCATTCTCCTTGCTTGAAATATGCATTGCGGTGATTGGCGGATGATGACTAACTTGCTCCACGACCAGGCTTGTACTGCTGTCTGAGTCATTCCATGAAGCCAGGAATAGCTCGCCAAGGAATGCGTTGAGTGGCTTCTTGATGCTGATGCCGGGTGCGCCTCCGACGTAGAGTTGGGTTTGAAGACTAGCAAGAAACATTTGCAGTATCGATAGACTGCGTTTGGCTGGATCAATCTCCTTGGTTGGGGCGGTGAACAGGGACGGCCGCTGTGCCCAGCTTCCGGGGTTCTCGACAACTGAAGACGGAGCTAGGAAAAAGGGCGGAGCTGTAACATTGGCGAGATCCAAGTCCCTTCTTAGTGATGAGAGAAACTATATTATTAGCTACATCTGCCACTGACATGCATACATACCTTGACAAGCTCAACAAAGCGTCCTCTTATGGATTTGGAATCGTCGTGAGCAGTTTTTGACGTCTTTGGTATTTGCTCCATGATGCTAGAGTCTGTATTTGGCAGCATCATTGTTGAGGAAGAGTGTTTCATAGCGAAGGCGGTGGTTTTAAGCACTCAGGTACAAAGTTTGGGCTTTGACAAGCAGCTGCGATGCCATGCAGTGGTGATTGAAGCTCAAATGCGAGTCAATATTAAGTTCAATTAGAAAAACGTATCATTAGAAAAACGTATCACTTCTACAATTTGAATTCGTTGCGAGTGCACGACTTTATACATGTGTTGATGTGATACCGCCAATGCTCGCTTGCGTATCACATGCTCCATCCACGTTTCGGCTTAGACGGCAACGTATCACCTTGTCTATAACTCGATGCGACGGCTTGATGTCCGCCCGCGCGCTTGTGAGTGGTCAGTATCGGAGGATATATTCATCCGACAAGTTCTGGACTCGACACGGAACAATTGAGTGCATTGATTAGCGCCGGAACTTGAGATGCCGGTAAACTTAAACATGCCTGAAACGGGGAATTACGTCAGTTTTCGAGGCTCAGCTTAAATGCCGATCTTCTAGAATAGTTTCCGTATCACATGCTTAAGCCAATATTAGCAGTGGTTTGACCGATATTGCGCAACCTCAACTTTTAGCATCTCTACTTTAAGTCGCGCAAACGCCATTTTCAAAAACGAAAACCTCAGTCGACATCGTTGGTACGAACCTTTCCACCTCTGCTCTGTTGGACAGTGTCCCCTTATAGAACTAATCTCGATGTCTCTTATCGCCATGCTTTGAAATAGCTATCCAGAACTGTGTTCCTTGTCAAAGTAGGAAACGGTCCTTGCACGGCAGTATACATAGTAGCCATGCAGATATTGCATCAACGTTGGAGCCCTGCTGACGTATACCTACCATGAAGACATTCTATATTCAACACGAGCATGTTCAACCATGCGTTTAAATGTTACGTTGGAATTCGAGATACCACGTTGACAAGACTCACAATCTGACTCGAGCTATTACTCGGACCCGACTTGGTTGATTCCTTCACTCTTTTTAGAAACAGTCCGTTCAGCACCAGTTCGCATGTGAAACAAATCACGTAATTCTTGACCTCGGGTGGCTACGGGTAACCGACAGATTGCTTTCATTGAATCTAATATCATGTTTGGGTATGTGTAACAACTGGGGCAGGAGTTCTGCCGTACCTTCCCTTGTTATCCAGCTGCTTGATTTAAGCTTAGAATAGGGCTAGCCAATGGACCACCAGGGCAATCCGAATCTGGATGACATTTCCCCATGCAGTAATCCAGATGAAGGCATTCGCGGCTAACCAGATATGTACTGAGTCTATTTTATCCACGGGCTGAACTTTGATATCGATTCCGAATGTTCACCGCTGACTATCTATACTTGTCTGAATACATTTGTTTCCAAAATAGGCCACAGCGCGGACGGCTATTTCAGTATCAGCTTCATAAGCGCTCGAGCACAACGTTAGTCGGGGACCTGAGTTAAAGCCCTCATTCCGATTAACTTGTATTACTGGACCGCGCAATTTCAATCTCACCAAGAACCGAACTCTCCTAAGCATGACAATTTGTAACGATTGTGTGCGATGTCTACGTCAGCATGTCCTGGTATCTCGATTCACCACTCGGACAGTTCTTCTGTTTAATGGGCCACAGTGACGTTGCTGTCATATGATAATAGCGATGCATGATATTCTCCAGAGTTTATGCTCAGAGTAAGCTACCAAACTTGAACCAAATGTCGTGATTGAAGACTAATCTGCCGTGTGCTGATCGAGACAACTACCGACTCTAGTCAACATCTATAGATAAGCTTGATCAACATCTTATCATGTCTCAGACGCGTCAATAAATCAATTCAGCCACGTCTCATCTGAATCACAATTCAAGCTCGACATGCTAACTTATCATTCACAAGACGAAATTCAATAGTGGGATAACAATGACGACCTGATAAGCGTGTCAAAGCACGTTTCGTCACTGTTAACAAAAGGCATGCGATGGTGTCATTCACATGCCATGCGGTGTACACCGTTGGGGGTACAATTGATAAGGTTGGAAATAGACTCAACCCAGCGCATTGGCGCTGTAGATCACTGCAGCGAGCCTCTAGCTTCCAAATCTGTATCGCTGTGACCCCTTGAACTCCCCACACAGCTCGGAGTCCGTCCCAAGTGCCGATTACGTGGCGACGTGGGACATTCTGCGAGTAACCTGCTTGGCGAAAATATCCGTCATGTTGTGAGGAAAGGCCGAGCGTTGGCGGTGAAACCGGAATACAGAGTCGCGGCGAGCGTAGATCATCCGAACTTGAGCAGCCACTCAGAGGATATATAAGCCAGGCTGCAGATCTAGCGGCTGAGGCATGGCATTGATCCCCTGTGGCAAAAGTGCGGTGATGCACACGTGCGGACGGGAAAGGCTGATGGTTTTCTTGGCCATGAAATGGTAGAATGATTCGAAATGTTGAGTGCCATGGCTGTCGCATGACAACAATCATCAGCGTTTCATCTTGGCGTTTGTCACACCTGGCTGCCTCTGTCTTACCACATGCCACGCAGGGAGGATACTCAACGTCTGAGCTTGTTAGTTTAATGAGAAAAAAAGCAACAACCAAGTCTGGTTTAATTAGATACTGGGCTTAGCCGAACGGTTGGGTTGGCATCAGGCTTTTACCTACGACTTGGCCTGAGCCCTCAGCCAGATAAGATTCCCCAGAGGCCAGACCCCCGGGTGAGAAATGGGTCTCCCCGGCTTGGCATGTAGCCTCACTGACCCATTTACGACTGCAATTGTCCATGCACACTCGGCATAGCCTTGTTCAGACCATTTAACATGTCTCAAACTCACCGTGCCCTTGCAAAAGGCTGCTGCCCGATCTCACTGGTGTAACACAATCTCAGATCTCACACCGAGCTGAGGCCAATCACGCCGGTCCATCTCCCTCGTGGTTGAGGCCCGATATCCCCTATTCACATTCATTCCCTTGTACCAGGATATGGAATGAGACTGCCGGTAGGTTGCTAGGGCTAAGACGGGACTCGAGACTCACCGTGGATAGTCTCGACCTGACAAACACTAGCTCACCCTATCTATGTCTCAACAACAAGGGTGATCGCCGCCTAAGGCTTCTTGGCGGGCGCAACACCACCTCCATTGCGCGTCTCTGTGACGAAGGTATGCTCAGAGCGTGGCGGGTCTGTACTCCCTATCACAAAATTCAAAGACAAATGGTCAGTAGCAACAGGGCAGTGCAGACCCGGCTGGGGTATAAGGATCCCGAATTCCTCCACTTTTCAGCTCCTCAACCACAAACACAACCACAATGGCTTCCCTATTTTCGCGCGAGGCGCCCAACCCGGAGCTATGCATCAAGTATGCACAGTTCGCCTCGCATATGGTACGATGGCAGTTCAAGATTATCTACTGGACCTTGTTTATATCGAATCTTTTGGTCCTGTTTATTGCTTCATGGACATATATCAGGTAGGTTGACGTTTGATTTTTGTGATCTGTCTAACAGTAGTAGAGGCCAGGCAGCCCTGGAGAAGCTTGCTCATAACCCGGGAGCCCGAATGAAACGATTACGCCAGTGTGTCTTGATGTGTCTAGGATGTGTCTCGGTCTCGACGGTTATCATTGTCATGGAGGCGTATTCCATCCTGGCGCTGCAATTTTGCGATGGAGAGGATTTGATATCCCTCTACTGGTCTACGTGGACCATGATCCAGGTTGGATCTCTGATTGCCATGATTGGTATAATCCTTGCTTTGGCACATTCTATCCGAGGACGACAGCATCCGTAAGTCTACCATCCAAATATCAAAGCTCTGCTAACGGTTTAGACCTTGGGCTCTTGCTCTCGGCACACCAGTTCTCGTCATTGCCGGATTCCTTCACCTGTTTCATGATTGCACAAAGAAACGAATTAGGAAGAAATACCGTCGCAAGAATGACATTGACGAAAGCATGGGACCTCCCATGAGCCAAGCGTAAGATTCACACGGTCACACCCTAGAACCCGACTAACACAAGGTAGTAACACCATCTCGGTCAACCCCGATGATGAGTCAGACCTAGACACCGAGTACAAGGCGCAGGTCATTGGACTGAGCTTTGACGGCGGGCCTATTGTCCGTTTTACGGATGCCGTGCCTGAGAGTCTCCCTGAGCACGCAGAATTGCTTGGGTACTGTGCCAAGAACAAGCCCATTGTTTTGTGTAAGAAAGAATCCATTCAGTTCATGATGGATTCTCCAGCACAGATCGCTCCTTTGGCTTCCCCAAGCTTTCGCAAGGGTACCTGAAATGGTACTGCGACGACCGATCCAACCGCGTTTGGGCACTTCACAACACTCTATTCGATGTCAGAGAGTGCGGTACGGCTCATTTTATATCAGTTTCAACACTTGCTTCAACGACACAGACCAAGATGACAATCAGTCAGCTTCAGGTCGAGATGAGACGGGGAGGTATACATTTGCTTGGATTTTGCGTATTTTGTCACATACCGGTGCTTTTCTATACAACGGCTTTCTTGTTGTACTGGTTTTCTTTCTTTGGGGCGGATATTCCACTTGCTATTGTTTGTTTGCTGCATTTTATTGGGATCGGAGTTGAACGCTATGATGGGCTAGATGGAGCTGGTAACGGAAAAGTGATTTAGCGTGCTGGACTCTTTCTTATAGATACTCATGACGGCGATTAATAATACGGATGCTTTATGAGGGGAAGAGATCATACAATCTCAACGATGCTGGTGAATACAACGAAATTCTGTCATCCGGGGACCGGGACCGACTCCGGAGTGACGATGGCGGGGTAATCATCGGCGTCTCGCACAGTGCTCCGGATCGGCCAATCTCTTTATCGGCTTAGTAAATAGCTTTCTAATCAAGGTCAATTCTATTCTATCGCGTCTCATTCATTGAGAGGCAAACTCATATATCCCGCCGTCCATCGCAAGATTCACTGTCGCAGTCACACATAGTCACTACCACAAGATCACGATCAGTCGCATCATTCAACATGGGCCTCGGAAAGGTCAAGCACGTTGTCCTGGTATGTCACCGCCCTACCCTACGCTTCTCCCACTGACACGAGCAGGTCCTCTCTGGCAAAGGCGGAGTTGGCAAATCGTCTGTCACTACACAACTGGCTCTATCGCTTGCATCGGCTGGTCACTCTGTTGGCATTCTCGATGTCGATCTCACAGGCCCGTCCATCCCCCGCATGCTGTCCATCGAGGCATCAAAGGTCACTCAAGTGCCGGGCGGGTGGGCGCCAGTATCGGTGCATGAAGCCGACGAATCCAAGGGACTAGGCAGTCTTCATGCAATGAGCCTGGGCTTTCTGCTCCCCAAAAGAGGCGATGCTGTTGTTTGGAGAGGTCCCAAGAAGACAGCGATGATCAGGCAATTCCTCAAAGACGTGCTATGGGACGAGACCGACTTTCTACTGATCGATACACCACCTGGAACCAGCGACGAGCACATTTCGCTCGCCGAAACACTTCAGAAAGACGCAAGACCAGGACAGGTTGCGGGCGCGGTTGTGGTTACGACACCCCAGGCCGTAGCGACAGCCGATGTGCGAAAAGAGCTCAACTTTTGCACAAAGACCAACCTCCGAGTGCTGGGTGTCGTGGAAAACATGAGTGGTTACGTCTGCCCGCACTGCTCGGAGTGCACCGACATCTTTGGATCGGGAGGAGGAAAATCCATGGCCGACGAGTTCAACGTTCCATTCCTGGGATCAGTGCCAATGGACGCGCAATTCATCGCCCTGGTCGAAGAAGGCCGGCGCCCGACGTATCCTTCAGGTACGACAGTCAATGGGAGGGACATTCCTGCTCCGCGGACCGACGGTGAAGGTGAAGGGGGCTTGGTGGACAAGTACCGGGATTGCTCTCTTTTTCATGTGTTTGAGGACATCACAAGCAGGGTCATGGCCAATGTGGACGGCTGAGGGATCGATCGGGCATGAATAGGTCCACCTCAGTCACTCAACGGCCGTTGTTTTGCACCACGGCGTGTCACTCGTGTTAAACAACACCAAGCAACGGCCCGCGATGGATGCTCAGTCACCATCACATTCACAGCCACAGCCTCTGCCTCTGCATGTGCGACATTCTAACACGCAGGTACTGTCTGTCTCACCCAAGCAACGGCCCAATTCCCATTCCTAGACAGCTACAATGACGAAATACCAAGGCCTGTGGCCAAACTTGCAAGGATGCCATAGCCCTGCCCCCACCAAAAGGCGTTGCCAGCCCACCCATAGAGTTCAATCGACAGGCCCAAACGAGACCAGCGCGGGTGGATTTTTGCAGGCAAAAAAAACTTGCATGCGCCGTCTCAGTCGAATTACAGGCCAAACCCCCGGATACCGGGACACTCCCGGGCTCTACACCTTGAATAGCACAGCCTGATTGAGACCTTAGCACATATCCATCCATAGAAATTTACGCTGCCTCACAAAATCAACCCACCCCCCTCCCCTCTCCTCTTCTACCGTATTCTCTCGCAAAGACCCAAAATTCTCTCACCGACTGACAATAAAGTAAAGCGATCCAAACCCCGGGCTGCTTTACTTTGCTGTGCTTTGTTTTGCTCGCTAAACTCAATCTCCTCTCTCTGCTCTGCTCTGCTCTGCTCTGCTCAGCTCAGCTCAACGCTACATCAGCTCGAGCCCAACCTCACGCGACTGCTTGACCTCAATGTCGAATATACACATCTAACTTATCGTCCAAAAGACACTCGACGGCTTAATTGACCGTCACTGACCCTTCTCGCTATACTTGCTGGGCTTCTATGCGGCCGACGGATCTTTTGCGCTTCCTCTTCTCGCGACCTTCCAAGTGCGTGTCACAAACATCATGATCGGGCATCACTGACTGACTTTTGCAGGCCTCGATAGCACCCCTTCGGATCAAAACAAACCAAATCAACTCTCGACCTCCCGACCGTCTCTCCTCCTCACAATTCCGCTACAAGAGCACTTCAACTCCCTGTGCTCTCGACCTCCTTAACGTCCTCCAGAGACGTTAGCTCCCATCGCCCGATTGCTGCTGGCTCCGCCAGCGTCTGAACAAGTCCCCGTACCTGTGGGCCTACTCTCTCAAACAGACGCCGCATAGTCTGTTTGAGCGGCAGCTAGTGCTCCGCGGACTCTGCCATCTGGGCAAAGAAGAACAAGACTCAAGCTGCAAAACGAAACAAAAGACAACATGACTTCGGTCCCCTACAACTGCACCTTTTCGCCGGCTTCGGCCACTCCCCATCTGACCATCAACCACGATGTCGCCGCCGAACTCGACTCGTCCAACGCCTTCGAGGGCCCTGAGAAGCTCCTCGAGGTCTGGTTCGCCCCCAGCCCGACGACTCTGCCTCCTTCCGCCGCCGCCAACGGCCTGAAGGCTGTGCCCGCTGATACCTGGGTTCCCATGCTTGACATGGTCAACTGCAAGGTCTTGTCTGTGCTCGAGTCCGACACCATGGACGCTTACCTGCTCTCCGAGTCGAGCATGTTTGTCTTTCCTCACAAGATCATCCTCAAGACGTGCGGAACCACGACCCTCCTCCTCGGCCTCCAGCGCATGCTTCACATTGCCGCCAAGCACGGGTTCCCCTACCACAATGCCAACTCGGCCGACGACGTCAAGGCCGCTGCGACCCCGTACCGCGTCTTCTACAGCCGCAAGAACTTTCTCTTCCCCGAGAAGCAGCAGGGCCCTCACCGCAGCTGGAAGCAGGAGGTCAAGTACCTCGATGACATGTTTGACGGCGGCAGCGCCTACATGGTGGGCAAGATGAACGGCGACCATTGGTACCTGTACCTCACCTCGCCCAACCAGCAGGCTCTCACGCCCCCTCGCACTCCTGAGTCCGAGGTCGACAGTACCAGGATCCCCGTCGGGACCTCGTTCAATGCCGTGCCCGGCCACTACCACGACGAGACGCTCGAAATCCTCATGACGGACCTCGATCCCGAAAACGCCAAGCAGTTCTATCTGTCGCATGCGAGTGCGGTCGCCAGCGACAAGATGGCTGCCGAGGCAAAGGATGCTCGCAAGGAGGCCATCAACAGCCTCGGAGGCCTTGCTGAACCGGTTGAGGAGGTGGATGTCTTTGGCAACGAGGAGCCCGACGGCGACATGCTCGACTCGATCGAGGCTCTGACCACCGAGGGCCACGCCCTCGGAACTGTCGTGTCGGAGAACTGCGGCCTCTCCAGCGTCTACCCGACCTCCAAGTATCCCGACGCGCGTGTCGACGCTTACCTCTTCAGTCCCTGCGGCTTCTCTGCCAATGGTCTCGTTCCTGCTCCTCAGGGCGACGGGGCCAAGAGTGAGCACTACTTTACTGTCCACGTCACTCCCGAGCCTCACTGCTCGTTTGCCTCGTTCGAGACCAACGTCCCTGGCGGTCAGAGCGGACGTACCACGACCGAGATCATTGAGCACGTGGTCGACATCTTCAAGCCTGGTCGTTTCAGCGTGACTCTGTTTGAGGCCAAGGCCGAGGCTCGCAACCCCTACTGCGTTGCTGAGGACGATGCCAACGGGTGGGCTGCTAAGCGTCTGGTTGATCCGGTGCGAGGATACCGACGCATTGATCGTATTGTTCACGACTTTGAGGACTACGATCTCGTCTTTCGCTTCTACGAGCGTGAGGGATGGGCTGGTAGCAAGGGAGCTCGAGTTGGAGAGCCCATCAGCCCTACCAAGTGATTACATGCGGATTTGTTCATAGCTTGATTATTTAGCAGTGTGATAGTTGCATAGTGCAGATTGGTTAATAAATTAAGTCGTTAAATTAGTTAAAAGTCAATCGAATTGTGCATACTCCGTGCTTCGTGTGATCCAGCGGCATAATTTTGTGCCGATCTCGCTCCGATAACGATAAGCCTTGCACGTGACCTCAGCCTGTCCAAAATTTTCTACTCTCTGCAGGCTGGAGCTAGCTCACAACACGCAAAACATCACCAACCAAACCCAAACAAACCGCCAAAATGCATCTCATGTACACTCTCGACGCCCAGGGCAACCGCCTCTACACCCTCAAGAAGGTCGCTCAGGGCCAAGTCACAAAGTCCGCCCACCCTGCGCGCTTCTCCCCCGACGACAAGTGGTCGCGCCAGCGCGTTACGCTCAAGCGACGATTCGAGCTTCTCTTGACTCAGCAGAGTAAGTCGCTGTCAATTGTCTCTACTCTTCACAGCTAACAATCATTTTCCAGAGGAACAATAAACCACGAGGCTGGGATGGCGTTACGGATTCATGTCGGTCGTGCGATAGGCGTTTAGACAAGCAAAAGTACTCAAAATCAACTCTTTTCTTTTCTACTCTAGTGTTTTCGCTTCGAGTTGACGTTGCGGCCTGCTCCCACACGAACCTTTCCGCCACCTCCGGATCGATGGCCCGTTAGCAGATCGGGGAGATAATCTTGGTCCATGATGTCCTTGTTGCGCTGGCGTCGCTGATCGTCCGCCGCTCGTGTATATTCCTTTTGGTCCTCTGCCAGAATCAAATTGTTTCCCCATCCATTCTTGCCGCCCGCGTTCTTGGGGAGGCGCCCGTTGGCCGAGCCGTGCACCGGCTTGGGCACGCTGTAGATATTGCCGCGATTGTTCCATTGAAAGTTTCGCTTGAGGTGCACCTTGAAGTTGCCGTGCTCGTCGGTAGAGCAGCTGGTGCGGATGAGCGTAGGCTGGCCGCACGATGGGCAGAACTGCTTGTTCATCTCCTTTGTGATCTTGAAGCAGCCGTGACAGCGTAGAACCCAGTTCTTGAGATGTGTGATGCGGGCGAGAGAGGGAGCGACGAGGTTGAGGTTCATGCGGAGGGCGACGTTCTGCATAGCGTAGTCGGAGGTGAGGACGGCGGCTTGAAGCGTCTTTTGAACAGGCGCTGAAGGGGTCGACCCAGTTGAAGCGGCCTGGTGTTTCTTGAGGTTGGAGGGAGTGATCCAACCGCCTTCGTCGTCGGAGGCTTCGTCTTCAGAGGCTTCGTCTTCAGAGGCTTCTTCAACAGCCTCGATCGACTCATCCGCCTTTTCGCCTGAAGTCTCTGGTTCGTCTGTCGTAGCAGTCTCCCCGGCCCCTGTGGTTAAAGGCTGGCTTGGCTCACTGGATTCTCCGACCGTAGGCTGCTCAACCGGGTTCTCAATGGTCAAGTTGTCAACTGCGCGCTCCAGAGTTTGTTCAACCTCCTCTTTTGTCGCAGCTTTGTCCTCAGTCTCGATTGGCTTGTTTGGCTTTCCATTTAATCCCTTTTGACCAGGGGTTTTTCTCAACCTCCAGTCGCCTCCATTCCGCTCGCACTCGAGTTCATAGCCAAGGGCCAACACCTCGATATCAGGCTTGCTGAGGACAGCCAAGTCTCCTGTTCTTCGCGCAAAATCTCGAATAACCTTGACGCTTTCGGGATTGGGCGATCGTAGAGTGATGAAGGGCAGGAGAGTCGTCTCTACTCGCGATCGAGTGGCGGCATCTCGAATTTCGGAAATGATGGAGGGGAGAGTGTAGAGTTGCTCGGCTTTGGCGCGGAGGGTGCTGGCGGGCGGGTCGTTCTTGATGAGAGGGCCAGTGTCAAGGACAAGGCTGTGGATGGGCTTGAGAGCCGGAGTTTCTGAGGCCATGGTGATTATCTTGACCAGGGCTTGTTTGCGCGTGGGTGTGGGGTTTGGCGATAATTTCTGTGGTGTTCATCGCGGGGCAGAGTTTTGTGATAAGATAAGAGATAAGATTAGAAATTTTCAGGTCTAACTTTAGAACAGGCGTGTCTGTTGATTGCTGTTGAACTGAGAGGGACAATCTGGTGTTGCTATTGACTTGGTATTGCGTCAGTTTACTGTTGCTTTCTAATTCAAAGGCCTCATGACTCCCATTCAATGCACCATCATTCATTCTAGACTAAATTGTCTTGAACCCTGACATCGCAAGGGCGTTGACACACTCTTGTTTGACAGGGCGTAGACGACATGGAGGGCGCGCTACTGAATTATTAATGGAGATTTCCCCCAAAACATCGCCAAATCTTACCTTGTACGTGACTTCGGATGCCACGTCCGGTAAATAGTATTCGTCTAATTCTTGTGGCTTTTTCTCTAATCCAGGTGACTCAATTAACGGGCTTGCATTGATCCGACGTCGGCTTCAGCCGCAGATGTCAAGGGCAAGGAGGATGAGGGTGTTGCTAGGTGCGATGAGTTCACAGAAGAGAGAGAACTACACCAAGACACAAGACTTTACAAGAAGAGAAGTTCTAATACAGCGAAATAAAACTCAAACCACAATCATAATCTCAGTCGACTTTTACGTACAGACTTCAATTGACCCGCTAAACATTTATATTTACAGTGGGTCGACATGCGGAGGAGTTGGAGATTTGGGGTTGACAGTACATTTCTCCTCCAAAACAACAATCGGATCAACCACCGTAAGCAAGTCACATCGCTTATTATTATACCCAGTCTGAATAAGCGCTACACCTAGACCTTTGCTGTAAGTTTCCGCTGAGCAATTCCCCCTTGACGCCATCTATTGCGAGCTCCGGGGTTGGATCGGATGTCACCATGCGCCCTACGACTTGTCAAGCTATGGGGCATCGTCAGTCACAGATGGGTCAATCGTCACAGGGCGTACTCCGTGGGTAGTTGGCAATACAGCTCTGTAAGAATATAAAGCCAATGGCTGTCGGCATGGCCAACGGGTCTATCAGCTATCTCAGAAAACTCATTCACAATGGCATGCTCTGAAAAGACTCTCTCCCACTTCGTTGACGCCCAAGTCACGAAGCTACCTCCCATGGGTCCCCCAGAGTATGAGCATCTGGGCATCCATCGCAATGCAAGCCCGCAGCTGGTCCATGCCTTGGCTTCAGCCCTACGAGGTAGAGGAGTCAAGAAGCCCGAGGTAGACATTGCCATCAACCGCCACTTTAACTCAAAGATCTACACCACCAACTCTGAGGTCTCAGGAGAGGTCACTATCACGCCTGTACGAAACACTCGCTTTGATCATATCGACATCTCTCTCGATGGATCCAGCGAGACACGCCGCGATGGTCCGGATATGACCCATATGACGACCCAACGATTCCTCCAACTCGAGATGCCTATTGACGATTCTGACTATCCAGCCTCTCATGTCCTCGAGGCTGGAAAGACTTATATCTTTCCATTCGTCTTCAACATACCATCCCATCTCACTACAAAAGCCTGCATCCATAAGACCATCTCGGAGGATGTTTGGGAGAAGCACATGTCTCTACCTCCGACACTGGGCGAATGGGAAAAGGACGACTTGGCTCCCGATATGGCTCGTACTACTTATAGCATCAAGGCTGTCGTCCTCAGCAGAGCCAAGCAGGGCTACAACATCATAGTCGGCAACTCCCGCTCCATAAAGGTTATCCCGTCATCGTTCGAAGAACCTCCTCTGAATATTACCGAATACGACCGACTCTACACTCTCGAAAAGTCAAAAAAGGTCCGAAAGAACATCTTTTCCTCCTCAATAGGACGCATCTCGGCCGCGGCAGCGCAACCGGCAGCTATCCGTCTCACTAAGGAAGGATACGAAGCCGGCCAGTCTTCGATTCCTGTCAGTCTCACATTTGAGCCCTCCGCCGCCGATGTCATTCCCCCTCAGATCAACTCTGCATCTATCAAGATCCAGGCACATACCTGGTTTCGCGATCACCCAATGCAGACATTTCCCAACATGGGTCCCCAGACGGCCAACTTTGGATATCTCTGCTCAGTCTCGCTCCCCAAAGCCACTACAGAAGTGAAATGGACGCAGAATCTCGATATGGCAGAGGCTAAGAAGTCTCCTGTCTTTCACACTGCTACGGTAGAGGTTCCTTTCAGGTTACCTACTCTTGACAAGATGTTTGTCCCAACGTTTCACTCCTGCCTCATCTCGCGCGTTTACACAGTCAAACTTGTTCTTGAAGGCGATGTCAAGGTGGATTTGATGGTTCCAGTACAAGTAGTTATGGAGCCTTGATTTGATATTGAAGCGACTGATTTGGCGTTGGGTTCATGATTAGGGCAATGCTCAAGAAATTGATTTAGTCATGAGGCATGACGAGATATCCAGGCGAGCATTACCGATAGAGTTAGATCTGTTATTAATAGTAATTCTTTTTGTCCAAGATATTGATTTGCCCCAGTAGCTTGTTTCCCCAGGTTCCACTGTGAATCTGCATGGTAGTTATCAAGACTAGTTTTAGTGAGCCATTTGGTTCTCGACGTCAAATGGTTTTGAATATCACTGTAAGACGAATTACATAACCTGGCGGTATAAAATGAGGTGTCAAGCTATATTCTGTCGTAATTCTTTAGACTATTCCATGTGAATTGTGGTTATTTTGACTTGCAGACTGTTTCTATATCGCGCTGCAAAATAGTTGATGGTGTTCTACGTAAGCTTACAGCTGACGCGTCGCGACAAGGCGAGCAAGTTCAAGTAGTCAAAGAGAATAACAGTGATAGCAAAGCAATGCAAGTAACAAAAAGCACGCGCAAAAGAACAGGACTATAAGACTAAATCAAGTAGGTGATCTTGTTCTGATTGTGCTACCCTACGCTGAATGGGTTTGGATAAGTATAGAACCTTTAGGTATGTTTTTCATAGGACTAGAGCTGTGGCCTCTTACGACGCAGGTGATCAATGAACTTTAGGCCTATGCGTTATCAAACGCCGTTAAACACCAACGATCACGCCAAATCCAGCCTATTTGACGATGTCTCCCGTCAAACACGAGACTTGCCACGACCCTTGATATCCACAATCGGCTGTTGTGGATGCCTGTGCTAAGTTTTTATTACAAAATTAAGGCCCATCACAGATCTTGTTGTGGACCATATTCTGTCGCTGCTCCACAGTCGAGGTGAGCATTACGAGAAAAATGTAGCATCGGGCCAATACGACCAATTGTTTATATCTCAATGACGGATTTTAATCGGCATCTGAATCGTCAAGATAGGTCTGTGAGATATGCAACGGGCGCTCCGTCATTGTAATGTAACCTATAACGCTGATCACCGTGTATCCATCCTTGACGTGAAACTCGGTGCGTGGCTAACGGCAAATGAGACTTTAAGGACAGAGTTTAAGGTATTTACAATTTGCTAGGTAGTATGTGTGACAGGTCAAGAGACTTGGTAATATGATACATATCATAGTATACCGTGGACTGACAATATCCGCGTAGAAAAAGCCTGCTGCAGAGCATGTCACGGGGAGATAGATACGTTTCCCGGCGGCATTGATCGGGTCATCCATCGTACCATTACATCACCCACCCAATATGTGAATGCGATAAGTCAGCATCCCAGATACGCAAATAATGAACACATAGACTACCGAAACCTTCGGCCATGACTACGACCAGCCATGAGAGAAAATTACTCATGGTCAATGCGGGCCTCAAGCTTTGTCCTCCCCATATAACCTCATCCAACTAGACTCCGTATCTGCAATTGCTACACAGTCCCCGTACCCACCACCCCTGACTAGTGTCCTTCTAGAACAATTCTGCGCGTGCTGCCTGCCTGCCTGCCTGTCTGTCACTTGGACAGGGCGCGTGAAAATTTTCGGAGGCGAAGACTCGTGCGATACTGGCACGGCCTTGGCCGAGAAATGCCGGCGCAAAGCGGGTCTAGGCCGGAAATACGGGGGACCGGCCGGCCTGCTTGCTCCGGCCATCTCTCAAGAGCCAAACTCTCGCTCCGCATTCTCTCAATTGTCTGTACGTAAAACTTGCGGTATCTCCTCAACTCTATCTCTCATCTTTGCGGAGAATCTCATGGAGACCTGGGGGACGAACCCATCCGTTGATAATAATCACGAGCCCGTTCAAACAAACCTTGCCCGGCCGGCCCCGTCTCGGCAGTTTTATTGACTAATACCAACATGGTTGTAGCCAAGCAAAACACGGCGGGAGGCTCTGTAAGGGTCCGCTTTATGTAATCGAAAGGTTTTCCTCATGGCGATCCACAACTTCACTCGAGCTCGAGCCTCATGATACGGAAGTTCGGCACTGCAGCATCATGTCCGTTCGAGGGCATTTCCAAGCATCTCTGTGGGGTATCTTGGGGATTATTGGGGTCTGGGGTAGCCTACGGCCTTTGCGTTGCTGCTGAGGAGATTGAAAATGTCACAGAAACCGGGTTCCCTCGATTGCGTCTAGAGTCTATCTACAGCTCGCCCCCGATATCTCTCGTCGGGTGGCTCCACTCCGAGTGCCCTCCGGAGGGACTACAAAATTCGGCCTGATTCTCGGTTTCTTCTCTTTCTTGTCTCTGGTTCTTGCGTCGTCTTGTAATATTATACTTCCCCTCTCTTCACCTACTTATATAGGGCACATCTGGCTTGCACACTATCCAAGTCTCGAACTCAAAATGACGGACCAGATCAACCATCCCGCCTACCAGTCGCAGGTAGATGACAAGGACCAGGTAGAGCCAGTGCCCGACATGTTTGACAACAATGTCGGCGAGGTCGCCGAGTACGACCTCGAGAAGCGAAAGGCGGCTGAGGGCAATGCTCACTTTCACCGTCTGGGATGGAAGCGATTGACCGTTGTTCTTATCGTTGAGGCTATTGCTCTCGGTTGTCTGTCTCTTCCTTCAGCCTTTGCGACCCTCGGTATGGTTGCGGGTGTTATTCTGACTGTTGGTCTTGGCATGGTCGCCATCTACACCTCCCATGTTGTCGGTCAGGTCAAGCTGGCTTTCCCTGAGGTTTCCCACTACGCTGATGCTGGAAGACTCATGTTTGGCAAGTTTGGATACGAGGTGAGCACCAACAGCGTCTAAATCACGTCCCGTGCTAACAATTCAGCTTGTCGGTGCCATGTTCTCTCTGCAGCTCATCTTCCTCGTCGGATCCCACTGCTTGACAGGAACCATCGCCTTCCTGAACCTCACTGACAACGGAGCATGCTCTCTTGTGTTTGGTGTTGTCTCTGCCATCATCCTTCTCGTCGTCGCCATCCCTCCCTCCTTTGCCGAAGTGGCTATCCTCGGTTACATTGACTTTGTCTCTATCATTGCTGCAGTCCTCATCACCATCGTTGCAACCGGCATCCAGGCTGGTGACTCTGCCGGCGGCATGTCCTCTGTCAACTGGTCTGCCTGGCCAAAGGACGGCATAACCTTTACCGAAGCCTTTATCGCCATCACCAACATCGTCTTTGCCTACTCTTTTGCTGTCTGCCAGTTCAGCTTCATGGATGAGATGCACAGTCCCCAGGACTATGTCAAGTCCATCTGGGCCCTTGGTCTTATTGAGATTTGCATTTACACTCTTACCGGCGCTCTCATCTATGCCTTTGTTGGTCAGGATGTTCAGTCGCCTGCCCTCCTCTCGGCTGGCGATCTCATCTCCAAGGTCGCTTTCGGTATTGCTCTCCCCGTCATCTTTATCTCTGGATCCATCAACACCACTGTCGTCGGTCGCTATATCCACGGACGTGTCTTTAAGCACTCGATCATCCGGTTTATCAACACCAAGATGGGTTGGATTAGCTGGTTGGTCCTTGTGACTGTCATCACGATTGTGGCCTGGGTCATTGCTGAGGCTATTCCCTTCTTCAACGACCTCTTGTCCATCTCGTCGTCCCTCTTCATCTCAGGCTTTACCTTTTACTTCCCTGCCATTATGTGGTTTATGCTCATCCGCAAGGGTTCCTGGTACTCCAAGGAGAACCTTCTTCTCTCTATTGCGAATGCCATCATTTTCCTGATTGGCATGATTGTGCTTGTCGGTGGCACATATGCGTCCGTTGATGATATTGTAAGTCTATCCTCTGTCCTGATTGATGTTCACTGCTAACAGACACAGAACCGTCAATTCAAGAATGGCGAGGTACGAAGCCCATTTGCTTGTGCTCCAATTGCTTAAGCGAAGATACCATGTATTTGATTAGCGAAGTTTTATAAGTTACTGTGTCAATTGATGTTATGGCCTGAATATTTCCGTGATTGCGGTGTTTTCGGATTGGTGCCGGCAATTCGACGGGAATTGCCTTGCAAAATGGTTACGTCAATGAGTTTTCAACAATGTCAGTGGCGTAAGAAATCGATGCTTGTGATTGGTGCGCATGGCCAGGGAAGATCTCATTCGATCGTCATGATTGTCCGGATGGTCAAGCTTTACACTTCCGAAACAGGATTGACAGGACGGCAAAGGTTCCGAATTCGACACCAGTGTACCCGATAATAAATGAATTAATATAGAAGTCAAAAGGTAACACGTCATCTTGCAAACTAATGTAGACATATCTCGGTTTGCATGCATCAAATAGACAACTCATAGATTCATTATCAGACTAAACTCCCCGATCCTGGCAATATTTGTTTACCTCCTTCTGCAACTGAGCCTTTTTCGTAACAACATTATCCATAATCTTCTTGACAAGAATGTAATCCGCCTGAGACAAAGAACCGCCGTTGGAGTTGCCCGCTTCTAGAACGGCCCAGAGACCAGAACCCTTGGCAACATCTTCCATCAGTTCCATAACAGCACCAAGTTGGTTCGGTAGCCAAGTAATAATAGGGCTTCCTCCGGTGGCTGTAGGATGCAGAGTGTGCTTGATGATGTACTCGCGAGTAAACATCCAGTGTCGCCAACGGAAACTTCGGATATGGTCGAGGACTCGTAGATACAACACGACAAGGCCGAGGTCCCCGGATTTGGTCAAAAAGCTGCGCACACCAACCTCTGCAGCCGTCTCTCGAACATACTTGAGGAATGCACGGTGGGGCTTGGGACGATACTCTCGAAACTCAATGAGGATATCTGTCAAGGGATTCTTGGGCATGGGAATCTCGCAGATGTGATCCAGGAGAGGAATAATGGCATCGTTGGCGCCAGACTCGCCGCGGAAGAACTGGGGTTTGTTGTCGTATTGGCCCTCGTACACGACACCGTCAGGGAACATGGACTGCTTGGTGATGCCGTAGATGAAAGTTCGATATGCCATGTAGTCTTTTGGGAGTGACTGACTCCACATGCCTTCCATGTTTGCCTCAATGATTTGCATAGCATTGAGAACCAGCTCGAGACTGGCCTTGGCTGCTGGTATTTTGTCCTTGGAATCATCGTCCTTTTCCACTGCCGTAAGAAGATCCACAGCACCTTCAATCAAGGTGCCAGTCTGGGCAACCATGTGAATATGAGTGAGAATAAAGCCGGCTTCTGAAGACTTTGGGTCAAGACCCTTTTCGAAAGCGCGAATCAGCCGAATGTTGTTGTAGTCGTCATGTCCCTGCTCAGGATGGACCAGCCAGTAGTTGTAAAGCGCATAAGAAGCAGCATAAGACATAAAAGCAGGAATGTCGAGACTGATCTATTAGCGGGGATCGAGAACAAGTGAGGGTTACTTACATCTCTGCACATTTGACTAGAGGTCCAGCGATGCACTTGGGGAGTGTTTGACGTCCCAATCCGTATCCACCATCGCTGCTCTTGCTATACGTCTCCCAGCAAGGCTCAAGCAAATATGATGAAGCAATGAAGCTGTAGTCCCGAAAGGCGGCAGTGATCGCGGCCATGTCTGTTTTGTTTGTACCAGGAACGACAAGATTATCGATTTCGGATGTCAAGTCAGGAAGGCCTCCATTGTCAATAACAGGGCCAAGCTCAAAAGTGGCCAGCAATCCAGGGGTACCATCTTCTTTGAGGATGGGGATTTGATCGAGAAGGTTGGAGACAGGATCGAATTGTGAAGGGAGTTTCTTTAAAGGAAGTGAGAACGGCAGATAACCCATGCGAGTGGTGATTGTGAAAGGATCTTCACCCTCAGGCAACTCTGAGGGATCTTTTCGAAGATATGGGAAGAGGGTGTTGGCTGCTGACATTTTGAAGTGACTTGGTTGTTGGTTGCGAATAGGATTGAATGGGAGACAAACAACTTGCCTATATACACAGTGGCCGGAATTCCTATCGTGGCCGGAAGAGTTCCGGCCTCCGCCCTTTCTGAACAAAGAGACGAAGCATACTAGCCGATGATACCCTAGCCGGTTTCTAGTCCGACATATACACCTTGGTGAGCATTCATCCAATCTCAATGGTACTATTGTCAATGGTCCCGTGGATAAGGGTCTTCTAGAACAAGGGCCCAGCCGGCATTGGGTCCGTGTCCACAAGAGCCCTGTTCTACCCCGCGGGAGGAGACTACCGATGTGTTATGTGAGAGACTGAGAAGTCAGATTAACGCTCGAAGATTATGTTATTCTTTCATCCCAACTAGTCAAGTCCAACGCCTGTCTTGAGTACTATCTAGGAACAAGACAATGCCTCTTGGTACGTAGAAAATGAGTAGCAAACTCGCCGTAGTATAGATCACGAGTTCAATCTACCTAGTGTACCCTTGCTCATATGATCTACTTTGATTGCTATTAGTCTCTTCTTAGTCCGAGTCTGCAAGTGACACTATGGGTGTGTGGGGACTGGGGAACCGCCTTGTCGTGACATCCGCCCTAGTTTGACAAGCTAGTCGACGCCTTAATCTGACAAGTTGGGGTAACAAGACGATAGACGAGTAACTGACCGCTACATAGTTGATGCGAGATATCATAGTGTTTCAACGTGTGATCAGTGGGCCACGCCTTGTGTGAACAAGACGCGTGTAATACGTTGTGATCTTGTCATTGGCCAATGACCGGCTCATATTACTTAGCGTTATAACTGGTGTCTCGGCGAGTTGTCTTTCATTTCCGAACCAAAAATAGTTGTATATTGTTGAACTTGGCTTTGATTGGTTTAATTGACAACAAGATAGACGGAATCTTATCACACGAGAACACGCGCATCGCAAGCCCGAACCTCGTATCTGCTTATTCTCACTGCGGCGTCTCTTCAAAAACTCTCCTCAATCTCTCATCCAACCACTTGACATCTTCAATGTTCCCAGGAGGCCCTCCAGCCCAGTGTCCCCAGATTGACGGATATACGTCAAGCTCTGCGTTATTGCCCATGCAGCTCACCTCGTACTCGGAATCCTCAGGACTATAGCCATTAGTATTCGATCAGCGTCAAGTAGTAGCACTTACGGAAAGTATAGATCCATCTTGCTCGGGAGAACCAATGTCCTCGCTTTGATAGCGGCCATCGCCTTGTCAAAGTCTCCGTTGTACGGCTCTTGTTTGCTAACATCCCCGCTTTGCCAAGTCTGGAGCATGACCAGTAGATTCTCAGGGTCTTTGCTTAGAGCCCATTTCTCCCAAAACTCTTTCATGAATGTCTCAAGGTCAGGTGCGTTGTAATGCTTCTTGAAAAGCTCATGGCGGTAAAATGCTTGCGAGAAGCCCCAACCAGCGTATCCTCGACCAAAAGCCTTGAGCCCAACTTCCTTCTCCTTGTCAGTCCAGTTTCTGTCCTTGGTGTCAGTTTCAACCCGTCCTTGGATGCTTCCAGCTGAACTGATGCCCTTCGCTGCTAGGAGAGCCGACTTGACACCTTCAAGAAAGACTTGATTGTGGAGAGAAGTGCGGGCCGAGCCACAGAAGGGAACGCAAATGTCCATAAAGTCTGGGAATTGTGTGGCCCACTGGAAGCTCTGTGCAGCTCCCATGGACCATCCCAATACTGCGCGGAGATGTTTGATGCCGAGGTGAGTGACGAGCTGATGCTGAGCCTTCACATTGTCGTAGAATGAAACATCAGGAAAAGGGCTGATGTCTGAATTGGATGGACTTGTAGACTGGCCATTTCCAAAGAGAGCTGTTATGATGATAAAGTATCTTGCTGGGTTTAGGGTTTTATCTTGCCCAATAAGCCACTCATTGTCTGATATCGCTCCTGAGAACCATGAAGGATAAAGCACTGCTGGCAATGACGAATCGCCAAACGTCTTGTAAGAGATCCATGCTTTAGGCAATACACTGCCGTTTTTCAGTTGAAAGTCGCCCAGAGAGTGAGTCTTGATGTCGTCCATGTTGGTTGATAATCTGTTCCATCATTACTGAGAAGACCTTTATTATAAATCATTTGAACAACGTCCCAGCGTCTTACAGAAGCTTGGCTGTAAACGTCATAATACCACACGCTTTGCTAGTAGTCTCCGCCTTTGGGTGACATGCGCTGCCACCTGCTGTATCAGGCAACGTCACACGACGACTTGCAGCTTATCAGGTGCTATCTCGTGCGGAGTCGACAAGTCGATGATAACGAGCCATGAGTATCTACTCGATTCCTATTTTCAATCTTTCGTGAACATTCGTAACGCTGCACAAAATTCTTCAATTGATACCTTGATACAAAATGTCTAGCAAAATTCGCACAGCTCAATCCGTTTGCTTTGACAAGCCCGCCGCTGAGCAGCCTTATCTGCACAACAGATGGCATCCAGAAAGTAAGCAAAATCCCATGAAAGAGATATTTTCTAATCAGTAAGTTCCGAGCATTGCCACGGTTGAACCCGGCGAGACAGTCAGGATTGAATGTCTTGACTGGACTGGTGGTCAGATCAAAAACAACGACAGCGCTGATGACGTGCGTGATGTTGATCTGACCAAAATTCACTATCTCACAGGCCCCTTTGAGATCAAAGGCAGTGAGCCTGGGGATTTACTTGTGGTTAACATCACCGATGTCCAGCCTTTTGACCACTCGCCTTGGGGCTTTACAGGCGTCTTTGCAAAGACAAACGGCGGTGGCTTCTTGGACGAACACTATCCCAATGCCGCAAAAGCTATCTGGGATCTCGATGGCATCTACTGTTCAAGCAGACACATTCCAGGAGTTCGATTTGCCGGCCTCATTCATCCGGGAATTCTAGGCTGTGCCCCTTCAGCTGAAGTTTTGGCAGAATGGAACCGTCGAGAAGGCGACCTCGCATCATCCATGTCTCACTCACACCCGAACAAGGTGGTTGCCCAGCCTCCAAACGAGACGAATGCACATGCTGGACGGGCCGAAGGGGATGTTTATGAGAGAGTAGCAAGAGAAGGGGCTAGAACTATCCCCGGTCGACCTGAGCATGGAGGAAACTGTGACATTAATAATATTTCACGAGGATCAACGACATATCTGCCCGTGCACGTCCCAGGAGCCAAATTTTCTGTGGGAGATCTTCACTTTAGTCAGGGTGATGGAGAGATTAGCTTTTGCGGAGCTATTGAGATGGTGAGTATTTCTCATCTGTTACGGATATCACTAACGTATCAGGCTGGGATCATCACCATCAAATTCGATCTTATCAAAGGCGGCGTCAAATCAAGAGGTCTCAAGAGCCCAGTATTCAAGCCGGGAGATATGGGCCCATTCTTCAGCCCTTCACGCTATCTCGTCTTTGAAGGATTCTCAGTTGATGAGCAGGGAAAACAGCACTTTATGGATGCCACTGTTGCGTATAGACAATCCTGTCTCCGAGCAATCGAGTATCTCAAGCAATTTGGTAAGGCCTCTACAACCAACCACGGTGAACATTGCTAATTATTCAGGCTACTCTGGAGAGCAAATCTATCTCCTCTTGTCTAGCGCGCCTATTAGAGGGTCCATCGCTGGTATAGTCGACATTCCAAATGCGTGCACAACTCTGGGGATACCTATGGATATTTTTGATTTTGATATTTCCATCGAGAGTGAGCCAGCGAAACGTGATCTAGGCGCTTGCCCAGTATCTCGCTGAGGGTTTTCTGTACTATTGGAGCCCGACGTCTCGCTTGAATTCTTGCAACCATTCAGCATTATCAACTGGGGTTTGGTTCCACGGGTCGTCACTGTCATGATTAGTCGATGAATTGTTATTAGTGGTTGACTTACTCGTCGTATAATATCCACCGTGCTTGATACTTGAGTTCATCGTCACTTGGAATGTGGCTGTTGGGGTTGTTTGGTGACATGGTAGTCATTACAAATCTTGATAGCTCTCGTTTAAGTCGACGGTAGCTGTTATTGTCGTTGATAAAGAATGGAGTTGCTGTTCGAATTTTATCCCGTATCAAAGCCCTTGAATCTGGAGTAGTCTGTAATGTTGGGATTGCCGGCAGATCGGATATTCCTTCAGGCGACAAAGACCGATTCTTTGGTTGAATTGGATCTGCCCATGGACCTTGACCCAAGGATGTCAAGTCCAAGTCCATTGATGCGTCTAGAGGAACTCCAGTATCTTGTCCCCAGAGAAAGTAAGAATCTGTCAAAGAGTCGTTTGCCAGAGACGCCAGAGCAGAAGCGCGCTGTCGTAGAGGAGCCAACCAAAGAGTCGAACTCCAGACTAATCTCATCAAAAAGTCAAGAAATCTTCTTGATGGGTTAGGCGAAGACGTCTCTGAGCGATTGAGGGCATTGCAGGCCTCTTGCTGGAGTTCGGAATCAGATGGGAAGTGTCCCATGGAATAATGAGCGGCCATGTACTGCTGTAAGGCTGCTTCGAGCTCACAGTTTTCGAAAATATTGCCCTTTCCATTTATCTTTAGATGGCTTAGTCGCGATTCGGCCAGCTGTTTTGTCGGGCGCAGTCTTGCTTGATTGGCAATTTCAACGGCAGACATGAAAATGTCCCACAGCCAGGATGGAGATGAGGATGCCGGGTTTATTGAGATTATCTCTGCGCCAAGTATTACTGAACAGGCCTCGAAATGGAGTTCAGCGTCTGAAGGAATGCCGTGTTGATGGTTGTTGCTCATGTAGTACTCCAGCTCTAGCTTAATCAGCTCATAAGCACTAGTTGGTGTATCTGCTGGTCCCTTTGTTGCGGCGAATGGAAGAGGAGAGTTACGTTCGTGATGGATGAGATCTGATGGTCAGTAATTATCGTGAATATTCACAAGTCACTTACAAGGAGGCATGGCATTATCAATTCTGTCAATGACCTTGGCTTCAAAGCCCCAGTCACCCTTCCAATGCTCCATGGTATTGCCAGCTTTGAAATGGTCGGCCAAATGATCTACCCGGCTAGCCCATGTCATAAGATTGATACCACAAAATCCACAACGGGATCGGACCTCTTGTGTCATGACTTTCCAATCATCCATTGGCCATTTGATGAATTTAGACATGTGCACCAATTTCAAGTGCTGTTGTAGATGATCCTTGCGGTGGTACGTCCGTTCCTCGATTGGACGCTCGATACAGGCACTCTGATTATGCCCGTCCAGGTGAGCCTTGTCTGGGTTTTTGATACCGCAAAACACACAGAGAAGTCCTTCTTCGGGATGAATTGCTGTTGGTCCATGTGGAGAGCATACCCAGTTCTCTAAAGAGAGATGCAAAGACTTTTCGTGTCGCTGCCAGTCGTATTTTGTCTTGAACGTCTCGGTGCAAAAGGTACACTGATATGTATTTTGAGCTTGTACTAGATTTGTTCGGATATCTTGTCGTTTTATCTTGGTGCGCCGCCGTCGACTGTGTCGCTTAAAAATATCAAACGAAGTGGATGAATGTCGAGAATGGGCAGAGCTATATGAGCCAGAATCGTGACTCGATACTGACGTGCCTCTGCTGCTGACAGACGAGCCCTTGCTACGAGACCTCGCCGACCGACCCGAGAAAGCTGCAACTGCACGAGAAATATCATCCACAGTCGCTGCTTCATGCTCAGGTGGTGAATTGGCCCATCGCTGCAAAGGATCCATGTGCTCGAAGGGTGCAGGGGTTGGACGCCTGCGAGGTGTCTCTATCGGTGTGTGATGACCCGAAGAGTTTCCAGAATCGTCGTTTCGAAACATTGGCGACGTAGGTCGAGATAGATGGACTTTGGCTCGTCTTCTCGCGTTTGCAAACCAATTGGTGACTTGCTGACGGTTGAGGCCGGTCTGATCTTGAAGATATTGGATATCTTGAATACTCGGAAACGGATGACGCTCATGGGCTGCAAACCAATTCCTCAAGATCTTGACAGATTCCGAAGAGAATCGATTGCCAATTTTTGGAGGGGCGGAGGGTTGAGGAATGCCTGGAGAAATGGACTCTAGTTGGTTGAGTCCCGCGTCAGGGCGAGACTCTGCATTGGTCTCCATTTCCAATTATTCTTGGAGGGCTACAAAAGGTGATGCAATTATCTGATACGAGGCTTTCACGTCTGCTATGATTGTTCGCTTGCTTTGTTTGTCGGAGTCAATTAAGCTTTGCCGGTCATGGGACACGGAAAAGATTCGGACATGTCGAGATAGGGCGGAGATCCACAATTTACTGAATTAGTAACTTGCCATTTGATGAGTCAGGCAGAGAGGTGAGTCGAGGTAATTTATATATTAGTAGAGACAGATAAGCATTGGAGTCTTAAAACGGCGTATAAGAAAGGCCTGGTAGATAACTATGCCATTTGTCAGTTACGTTTAGTTAAATAGAGTTATCCAACACTGATGTGGAGTTGACAATAATTGGTGCAATATTATATGGCTCTTTCGGTCGCTATATTGATTAAGCAAGATATTGATTTATCAAAGTAAAGTAGTATTAGACATAGTGGAAATATCTAGGAAAGATTGTGGTTGTTTAATTTTTCTATGCATTATGTAGAATAATATGCACCTGATTATATGAAACTCAATTGCGAGAAACTCCCGCTACCGACGACATATATCCTTTGGCACTATTGAAAGGAGAAGCAAGAGAGTAGAAGCTCTAGTAGTAACTAAACCTTGCCCGATTTCTTGATCCAATTGGCCAAAGCTAAGCTAGATACTACCTGTACAATCAGGAAGTTGTGGGCCAAGGATTGCGTGCTTCCTAGTCAAATCACGTTTATCTGTGATAACTAACCGCACAAAAACTTCGCAACAACTGAACTTCTCAACTACAATACAGTAAAACCGAAAAGGGATTTGATGTGACTAGAATGACTCGTGGTATAGAGACAACCCCCATTTTAGACGCCACGGAGGAGACTTCTCTTCTGTCTGGTGCAGAAGACCCACGCAATGGCTACGACTCAACTCCAGACGCTGAAAGAGCCGTTGCGGCTGAAGAGTCAAAAGAATACAGTCACGCATTCATTGCTAGAGTAGTGGTTGCATTGATCATTGGTAAGTCAACAACTTGATATCTTTCCTAGCTAACAGTATAGGCGTCTTTACTTCCAATGCCGACGGTTCATTGGTCCTAGCCACTCATCCTGTGATTGCGTCCGAGTTTGGAAAGCTGCAGGATTCAAGCTGGCTGTTTATCAGCTTTATGCTGGCTGGCGCAGCATCCCAGACACTGGTAAGTCTCTCTCTTCTGAAAAAACCAAGCTAAATAATTAGTATGGAAAACTGAGTGACATACTTGGCCGGAAATCGGTCTTGGTTCTTTGCTATGGGTTGTTTGCTTTGGGATGGTAAGTAGCCTATTGCGTTTTCGGTCATTTTCAAAGTACTTTGTCTTTATAGCTGGAAATCGTATTACTCAGTGGCCAAGCTAACAGTCGCAGTGCTCTTGTGTAAGTTGAGATCCAGCAAAAAGGCTATTACTCACACATTCAGAGGTGCTGGTCAGTCAATGTGGCAGGTTATTTTGGGCCGTGTCATCTCTGGTTCCGGAGGATCCGGTATGACGACCATGGCTTCCGTTATTATCACAGGTATGTTGATCAGCCTACTATAAACTTAGCTGACCATCAGACCTCGCACCCCTTCGAGAGGTTGCTTCTTGGCAGAGCTACATGAATGTGATCGCCACAGTTGGCAGAAGCATCGGCGGCCCTCTAGGAGGCTTCTTGGCTGATACGATCGGATGGAGATGGTAAGCTCTTAAACGAAAAGCTGATTCTAATGCTAATTACTCAGGTCGTTTCTTGGACAAGCACCGATATTTCTCCTGTCCATGGTGGTGGTGACCCTTCTTCTTCCGTCTTCAACTCACGCTGAGGGTGTAGTTTTGGAGCGTCTGAAAAGGATTGACGCCTTGGGAGCTCTCCTTCTGGGCAGCTCTGTCTTGGCTTTTATGGTGCCTCTGGAGATTGGAGGTCAAAAGATTTCATGGACTCACCCGCTTATACCCAGTCTTGCTGCAGCAGGCGTCCTGCTGGCAACTGCTTTCACCCTTGTCGAGTCTCGTTGGGCTAGAGAACCCATCTTTCCCCTTCGGCTTCTTCGAAACAGCGAGGTTACAAAGTCGTACCTGATTTTATTTGGACAATCCGCAGCACAACTCGGAGTATGTAATTCGTTGTTGATGAGGATATTGCTGACAGAGTAGATGATGTACACGGTCCCAATCTACTTCCAAATCTCTCAGCATGTTTCAAGCACGGCCGCAGGAGCTCATCTATTCCCGGCAGTCATTGGCAACACAGTTGGAGGAATCGCAGCAGGTTTGGTGATCAAAAGGACGGGCCGCTATAGAAGCCTGATAGTGTTTTCCGCAATGTCCTCCATTACAAGCTATACCCTAATGCTGCTGCGATGGCATGGTCAGACTAACTGGTTGGAGTCGCTTTACGTATTCCCAGGGTACGTTTCTTACCTTTTGTTTGACAAAGCTGACCTTTTAGTGGCTTGGGTATGGGCATCGCGCAGGGCGCTTCGTTTATCGCCCTGCAAGCTTCGATCGAACCCAAAGATATGGCGGCAGCTTCTTCGGGAATCTTCTTATGCGGCACTATTGGAGCAATTGTTGGTATGGCTGGTACCAGTGCGAGCGTCCAAGGCATTCTGAGACACGATGTTCAACAAAACCTGAAACTGCTTGGCATGTCCCATTCAGCTATCGAAGAGGTAAGTCGTTATCATTCAGAATGACTCATACTAAGTTTCTAGGTCATTCGCGAAGCATCGGAGAGCGTCTCCTTTATTGACGTGGCTACCGGACCAGTCCGAGAAGTATTGATTGCAGGCTATGTTAAAGGAATTGAGTATGCCCACGGTAAGTACATCATCCTTATTGCAGGACTAGACTGACAGATCAGGGCTCTCCATTTTCTTTTCTTTCATAACTCTCATCACAGCCCTGCTGCTTCGTGAGCGTAAGCTCTAGATTTAGATGTCGTGGTTATGACAGGCTATTAGCACGTTTCAACACATGATTTGTGTCAAAAAGTCTCTAATTAGAACTAGGATCATGACTCGCCGCCTGGGTATTCACGGCATAGTTAGTCGCCCACGCCTTTCTAGCTGTTACACTCAGAAAGCGGGATTTATTTCACTTCTCACCGGCGTCATTGATATGCCAGACAATCTTATCGCCAAAGACCTGAATTAAAACAGTGTACATACTCGGCATCTACCTCTTGATACGTCTAGTACGGGAAGCTACCCTCTGGAACCTTTTCCAATAACCCCGAATCCTTTTGCAGCTCGTGTTGCTCATGCAAATAAGGCAGCAGAATACCCGCCCAGTGATGTTTGCCCTTGTAAGTCGAAGTCGCCTCATCCCAGTTCTCGATTGCCTCTGCCAGACGTCCTGGGACATGTGGCTCTTGTGCAATGGTAGTTATGGGTTCAAAGTATGTACGGACTGTGAATAGTAGAGCCTTGGAGCGAGGGAGACGTCGCAGAGACTGTCTTTCGGAACGAAAGTAAAGGTCTTTGATAGTCAAGCCCTTGTCATTGGCCGTTGCCCACGCTAAACTGTCAGAATTTATAGGTGAACCATGTGTTGGGTACTTACATGCTACTTGGTTGCTGTTTTGGTCACCCATACGATGAGACCAATGAAGTCCGTCATCAAGTTGGATAAAGAACTATCAAGTTAGATATACCACAGACGGATTGGGGGTCCTCACATTGTTTCTAATAACTGCCTTATCCGGAAGCATAGAATGGAAGAAGCGATTCATCGACTTTTGAAGCTTTGACTGGTAATGGGGAACTTTGGCCTCAATATGCAAGGTATCGAGAGACATTCTAAACTTTTCGCTCAATCTCCAAAACCCAGGGAGGCAAACTGCTCCAGCATCGAGGTGATATTGATCATCTGAAACGTTAACTACTGCAACATTGGCTTTGGGGAAACTCACCTTCTTCCTTCACCATTATGATTAAATCATCTTGCACAAGCTTGGCTGCAGTTGTCATTGCTTCTTTCGGATTAGCTAGCTGGTCAGCGGACTCTTGACTTCCAAGGGTAAGGTACATACTAGCAGGATATTTGAATGCTTCTCCAGTCAGAGTGTTGCGTAGAGTGCCGTCGTTGAGCTGAAAGATTTTGGGATAACGAGCAGTCAGGTATGCAGTCAACTCTTCCAAAACCTCAAAACAGGCATCGCGAGTAACTGCATTATCGAGATATTGAACATGTGCGTCGATGTCCTTTTCAAGTTCCGAGACTTTGCGATCGTGATACCAGAAAAAGTTGGAGTCCATCTCGATCCAGCTGTCCCAGTCGAGTTTCCTGATTCCCATGGTCACATGGTTTGGCCCATGACGACATGGACGATACAGCTGGGGTTTTGTGCCGTCCAGATCAAAGTCAACGAGAGGTTTGGGTGAAGGAGTCTTCCATTCCGGGATATCTAGTTCGGTTGTCCTGGTCTTGAGACCTTTGCTCTGTCTCGACGTGCAGGCAATCACAAGCCATACGGCAGCCACTGCAACAATTGCCACAAGAGTGGCTTCTTGATGCAGATTAAAGAATTCGAGTAATGGATCCATGATAGGTCTTTTGATGGATTGAAGAGGTGACGCAGAAGACAGGAACTCCTCGGGTATTTAAGCTATCTGTGGTGTGGCAATGGACAATCGTGGACAAGAAACTTGCCCTTTAGGGATGGGTTGCTTAGCCTGACATACTTCATATCAGCGTATCAGAGCTTGAGGGAATGCACGACATGGCCTAAACCACATGAGGAAATGTAATCGTCCGCTGCTTGATAGGCCAGCACCCCGCTTGAGGATTTCATCGGGTTGTAATACCTGATGAGGAAATTTATTTCATGGTGTTTCCTTGCCTTTCAGCCTCTAAAGTGTGTTTATTAAATGATACAGACCTGAGTACCACCCCGTTAACTGGCTCAATATTCTATTATCAATCATCGTTCAATTCCAACATCCCTCTTGAAAGCTTTCAGCCAATCCTTATTCTCTGCAATAGTCTGGTTGAAAGGGTCGTCACTGCACATGTTAGCTAAGTTACTAAGTGACGAACTACTTACTCATTATAACTTATCCATCGAGCATAATGTTGAATCTCTTCATCAGAAGGTATTCGACTAGCTGGGTTGTGAGGTGACATGATTGCAGCCACCCATCGACGCAGCTCTTGTGTGAACCAACGCCAATAGTTGTGATCATTAAGAAAGGAACTGCTCGCCTTCAAGACCAGAGACCGTGCTGCTAGGATATGAGGATCCGGTCTCATCGCAGGAAGCGCATTCCATGGACTTTCAGAGCTGTCTGTACTCAGAGAATGGCGTTGTCTGAATGCAGCCAGCCAGTAGTCATCATCTGCAGCTGTGTGATAGAGATTAGATTCTGAGCCATGGATAATGGCACGCGCTTGTCGACGAAGGTCTACGTCGCTTGGTTCAATACCAATGACTCTTTGCGTAGCGAGGTATGAACCCAACTCTTGTTCCAAGCGTGTATAATCCTGAATCATGGCATTCATGTTGAGTCCTTCCGATGATCCAATCAGCTCAATCCCAGCACGTTGACGGAATGCCAGAAGCCAGTCATTAGGCGAGTGGATAATCTTGATGAGCCAGTTGGCGATAAAATCTGACGGAGTGGCTGAAATCTCTTCCAAGCGGCCCACGATCTTGCAGCACTCTTCTCTTAGTTCATCATCCCTGATACTCAACCCTAGTAGTTGCTTAGCTTGTACAAACTCGTGCAGCTGGATCTCAAAGGGACAGCTTTCGAAGATATTATTCTTCCCGCTGATTTCTAAAGATGAGAGTCGACTTTCAGCATTCGAGCGCATGGGTCCAAACTGTGCTTGCTGGGATATTTCTGCATTCGAAAAGACCAAATCTCGAAGCCAAGAGAAGCAGATTAGATCGCCGTGAGAGAGTGGCTCAGCAGCAAAGAAGATTCGGCACGCTTCAAGCTGCATCTCGTCTCCAGTAGGCATCCTGGCTTGCTGATAAAAGTGATTCTGCATAAAGTAGGCGAGTTCCAGCTTAAGCAGCTCATAGGCTGTCCGCGGTGTTTCCACAAGAGCTCTACTGCCTTCAAATGGGAACGGACTGTTACGCTCCGTTTCGATGAAGTCTGAAATGTTAGAACGTCCACATACAAGAGGGACAACTTACAAGGTGGGATTGAATTCTCGACCAACTCAAGTATGTAAGGTTCAAAGCCCCAGTCTCCTTTCCAATCTGCCATTGTCTTGCCGGTCTTGAAGTGATCTGCTAGATGATGCACGCGATCTACCCAAGTATCCATGACTAAATTGCAGAAGCCACATCGTGAACGGATTGGAGGAGGGGGTGCTTTCCACTGTCTCATTGGCCATTCAGCAAACTTTGCGTTGTGAACGAGTTTGAGGTGCTGATTTAGATGGTCTTTTCGGTTAAAGGTGCGCTCTTGTATTGGTCGATTCTTGCACGCTGAGTAGTTGTGACTTTCTATATGTGCATCATCTGGAGAAAGATAGCCGCAAAAGACACAACGGGATTCTGGACTGTCTGGTTTATATCCACGAGGTCCATCTGGGCTACACACCCATCGCTCGAGAGGTAAATGCAGTGAGTTCTCGTGACGTTGCCAGTCATGCTTTGCTCGGAAAGTCTCGGTACAGAAAGTGCACTGAAACACCTTTCGAGGAGTGGCTAGCGACCTTCGTTCTTCTTTATAAGCACGGCGTCTACGACGAGAGCTGCCACGACTGAAAAGTTCATTGAGACCAAGTGAAGATCGACTGGTGTGTGAATTCACAGAGCTGATGGAACTAGAGCGTGAAGTATCTGCACTCCTCACTGATGAGGTTCGAGACAATCGCATGTATGGGCTCGTGGAACCTGGGCTGTTAGTTTAGTTCGTGGAAGCTTCTCGCGACTCACCTGATGATGGTCGTACAGAAGCTACAGCTCTAGCAATGGCAGTAACCGCAGCCGGCTCGTCTTCCGGCGGAGAATCAACCCATCGTTGAAGTGGGTCCATATCTGAAGTGTTGCGGACAGCAGGTGTTCCAGGTCTAGGCGGTATATCCATAGCTTTTGAGTCGCCGTGGTGAGGCGAAGAGGCACTTGATGGTATTTTCCCACGACGGCGGGCATTTGCCAACCAATTGGATATCTGCGTTTTAGTGAGGCCAGTTTGCTCTTGAAGCATCCGTCGCTCGGGTTCTCGGGGATACGGATGGCTTTGATGCGTTGCGAGCCAGTTCCTCAATACTCGGACGGCTTCTCTCGTGAATCTACCTCCAACTTTTGCAGGCGGGGTTTGTGCTCCGGACTGAATATAACCTGTTGATAATGGGAGAGTGTTTGACCCATCACCGGTTAGAAATGGTGTTTGCAATGTAGGTTGTAGGCCTTGGTTGAGAGCGAAAGTCGATGGTATATTCGACACGTCTTCATTGCTGGGTTGTCCAGAATCAGACATGTATGGTGTCAAGTCGTCACTTAAAAAGCCTTCCAACAGATCCATGTCTGTGAAAAGGCTGGGGTCTTGGTAGTCCATGATGCAGTCCAAGTGTATCGTCGCAGCTCAGCACACCACAGCACAGGGTCGCATGCAAGTCATTCAAAAGAAGAAAAAGGGACAAGTGCTTCAGTAGTTATCAAGTGGCGGCCTTGTCTGCCCGTTTCTGATTGGTCACTTCTAGCTTATCCTTGTCATCGCGCCCTATTGATGGGGCGTCATGTGAGCATGAGGGGCTCTTAAGGTGGTTTTTGCTCATGACTATTCTTGACTATTCTTGCCAGCTTTTGGCTCCTTGAGAGTCATTGTCTCGTGCAACTGAGCAAGCATGACTGAGACTGGCCTCTGGTTGATGTAAATGTCATCAAATTGCTTGAGGATATTGGGATACGGCTTTAGATAGTCCCTCGCCTCCCAGAGGTACTTTTCCGCCTTGGCCGGATCTCCCGCGTTTTGGAGCATCAGAGTGATCAATGCCTCGTGCTTCTGTCGCTTCTTATCTTCGAGATTTTCCTACAATGGTCAGCTGGTTCAATTGGTCAAGCGATGGTAGTACCCGGATGTCAAACATGAGGTTCATGGTTGGCTCAATCACGGTCGCTTTGAAGTCGACATCAGGATGTTTCTGCTGGATGTCTTTGGTGCGTTCGATAAACTCTGATATTGACTGCTCACGAGTCTTGCTGGGCGGTTCTTGATTTGATTGAGCATTCATTTTGATGAGTTGATGAAAAGTATGTATGTATGTATGTAAATGTTTGATGATGTTTTCAGTCAAGAGGGGATGATGATCTTCAGAGCCACTTTTCGTGCCAATGAGATCATCGTTATTTACGCAATGCTCCCAGTAAAAGACCCTGCAGTTCTGTAACGCTCTGTTGGCTCGTTTTTTGGCCGGCCATGACATAAAACACGTTGCCGAGAACCCTGCTATGGGCGTTCCATGATCCTGTTCCCTCTCGGAGATGAGTCTGAAGCTTCTTGGCAGCCATGCTTTTGTATCCTACGCCTTCTTCGTCCCGCAGACTTATCGCCAAGACACTTCCAAGAGCCCAGACGCCCAAGACTTGGTGATTATGTGAGACCTCGTTGACAAAATCACGAGACCAAACAGACCAGGCTTGCGTCTCTGGCTCGGCCCAGTCATTCTCGGCCCATTTCCAGGCTCCTTGGCTCTCCATATTTTGCATTTCTTCGACTGATTCAACAGCTACCTGGCAACCCACGGCATGTGCAGTGTAGCTGTGTCCATGCAAAAGTGCATCGCTCTTGTCGTCGCTCTTGAACGCGTCAAAGATATTCTCCGAAGCCATAGTCGTGCAGAGCGGTACAAGGCCGCCGGTGAGGAGCTTAGCGTTGACCGAAATATCGGCATCTGTTCCGAGGAAAGACGCCGCCGTAAACCGTCCCAGTCGGTACAAGCCGGTAAAGACTTCGTCAAAGATTACTGGAAGTCCAGACCATGAGAGTGGGTCAGTTGGCGTGTAACCTTGTCCAAAGAGGTGAGGAGATCGGCGGACGACGTCGACGAGGGCTCTTTGGAAGAGAGGATCACTGAAGAGTCAGCAGAGTCATGAGGGGAATGGGATACATACACGAATATCATGCCGCCTGCGCCGAGAATAATGGGTTCCATCATAAGAGCTCCGAACTTCCGGCCGGCAGCCTGGAGCTTCTGAAGAACCTTCTCAATGTACTGCTCATACTTTCGGTACTGTTCGGTCTTGAGTCGGGATTCGAGATTGAACACTTCGGAGATGGTTTTGAGTTGGGCGCCCTCTCCTAGATCATCGCGAAGGGCTTCGGGAACGTTGACAAGCCATTCTCCTTTGACGCATTGGATCGTAGGATAGTCAAACCAGTAGCCTTTGCCCTCGTACCACTCAATCTTTTCATTATAGACGCAAGGCTCAGCACAATCCATAGCACCAATCGTGTCTCCGTGGTAACTCCCCTTGAGTCCGAGGATATGAACATTATCGTTCGGTCCCCAGCCGTATCGGAGTCGTGCCGCTCGCAGGGCCATCTTGACCGCAACCTCACAGCCCGTGCTACCGTTATCCGAGTAAAAGACACGTGAGAATCGAGGGTTCTGAGCTCCTTTGAGTAGCATCTCTGCCAAGGCTAGAGCAGGCTCGTGGATAGCCTCGGCAAACATGACATGCCCGTACCGGCCTGCGGCGTAGGCTGCGGCAAGGGTGAGCCGAGAGTTTGCATGGCCAAGTCCTTGAGACCACCATGAAGCGGAACCGTCAAATGCAGGCTGAAGTAGATTTTCCGAGTTTTTGTTGAGCACCTGAAAGTAGTCGCCATGCGCTGAGTCGATAGCTGCGATGGTGTCTGCCGAGACGAGTTTTTGCTGTGTGAATGGATACCAGATTTGACTGCTTGCCCTTTCGCTCAATGACTCAAGACGTGCGATTCGCTCTTGGCCTCGCTTGTCAAGAGTCTCGAGTACGTGTTGCATGTTGCCGTCGCTCAGAGATGCGTAATATTCTGTCATTTGCTCAATGTCTTGTTTCTCATCATCGAGCCGAGTAGGCGGCTCAGGAACAGTGTCCACGGAAATACCGCCTTGCTTTGCAAAGTACTCTTTGAGAAATTGGTAGTTTTCGTACTTGGCATCCTGAAACAAAAGAATTGATCCGATATCGTGGCCGCGGATTCTCAACGACTCATACGCAGAAATAGTCTGAGAGATTCCACCGAGTTTGGCATCACCAACGAGAATGACAGGTGCACGAAGAGGGGCGTAGAGCTCAGCTTGAGGCGTTCCAGACGGGCCAGGTGAATGAACACCGCCAGCAGTCTCGAGGAAAAGCCATCCTGGACCCTCTGCGGCGCGCTGGGAGACGGATTCATGTATCTTTGCGAGGACAGCTTCATCGGACGGGACAGGCTGCAATTGTAAGCTTGGTTTGCTAAGCAATCAACTCCATACCTTGCCAGAAACTCTAGCAGCAATGTGTGGGCTGCACGGAATGTCGTATTGAAACAATGTCTCATGGGCAGCCGACGGGGCATATCTCTGAATATGGCTGACTTTGTTAGACAATATCTCTCAAAATCAATGGACATCTACTCCAATTAGCGTTTTTCATCACTCTCTTAGAGCACATACACCAGCTATCAGCCTCATGGGGCGCTCCAGTGGATACAGGCTTTAGAAACCATGTCTTTTCACCCCAGTGCTTGGCCGCGGAATTGCACAGAATTGTGCTGAAAATGGTCTTTCCCACGTCCGTATTCGCTCCATAGACTTGATGGACGCGCAAGGATCGCCACAAAAGAGCCGGCACCGGCGCCATTTTGTCGAGACTGGGCCTGTAGTGTAGGTTCGGGAGAGCCGAGGGCGGTTTTATAGTCGCGGAGCTGGAGCTAGATCGGCATCTTATTCCGGACGCGGGGAAAATATTTGGAGCTGCTCAACAGAGACTAACTCAACAAATTAAACTCTGCAGCAAGAAAGAGATTGACTTACTTCAACATCATGTCCAAACTCGACGAGGTGTTGGCTGCTCGACTCGCGGACCGTGAGAAGCGCTCTCAGCTCCGTCGATTGACGACATTTCCCGCAGACAATGTCGATTTCTCCTCCAACGCGTACCTCTCGCTATCTCTCGTGCCCGAGATCCGAAGCGCCTATCATTCCCTTCTTGAGAAACATGCAGACCCGCCTCCCTTGTTAGGATCGGGCGGCTCACGGCTGCTCGATGGAAATTCCACGCTGGCTGAAAGTTTGGAGCGTGATATTGCAGCGTTTCACAATGCACCTGCAGGTTTACTCTTTAATTCGGGGTTCGACGCCAATGTCGGCCTTGTCAGCTGCTTACCTCAGCCTGGCGATGTGGTTGTCTACGATGAGCTTATTCACGCCAGCGCTCACGATGGCATGAGGCTGAGTCGAGCGGGACAAAGGATACCATTCAAGCACAATTGCGTCGAGGGTGAAGGAGGCCTTGATGCTGTTTTGAAAAGCCTTGGGAGCGACAAGTCTGTGTTCATTCTCGTCGAAGGCGTCTACAGCATGGATGGCGATGTAGCTCCTCTCCAGGACATCGTCGACTGTGTCAAACTTCGACTTCCCAACAATGGCTACATAATTGTAGACGAGGCACATTCAACCGGCATTTTTGGGGACCAAGGACGCGGTCTTGTATGTGAATTGGGCTTGGAGAAGGAAATCTTTGCTCGACTTCATACTTTTGGCAAGGCCATGAGTTCTTTTGGAGGTAAGTTTCCTGTGCTCGAGTAGAAAAATGCTAACAATACAGCTATTGTTCTCTGCTCTCCTACGACGCGGGAATATCTTATCAACTACGCACGAACTCTCATCTATACGACTGCAATGCCGCTATCATGTCTCGCTAGTATTGGGCTATCATACCAGTACTTGTCAAGCGGCCAGGCTGATGCTCGACTGGCCCATCTGTGGAATCTAGTCAAGCAGACTCACCAGCTGCTGCTTTCGATACCGTCAGAAGCTCAAACCATTAGAGTCGATCAAGTGCCTAAATCGCCCATTATTCCCGTATTCACATCGCAACCACGGAGCCTTGCTCAATTCTGCCAGCAAAGAGGATTCACGGTGCGTCCAATCGTCGCTCCTACAGTTCCTAAAGGCAGCGAGAGGGTGCGAATCTGTCTGCACGCAGGCAATACCATGACAGAAGTAGAAGGTCTCATAAAAACTATTAGAACCTGGGTGCAGATGCAAGAGGGGGAGATTTCGAGGCTATAAAGAGGTCACATTATAAAGCTTTCCACATAGAATGGCCGTACATGATCTCTCTTCATCTACTAGATAATTTATATCAAATCAAACGATAATTGGCATATTAATTCCTCGGTATACAATCTGTACACTCCACTGCTTCTCAACCTTGCCAGAACTCATCCCACACTTGCTTGCAAAATTCATCGCGAATTTGCCGTAAAAACTCATTAAACTCGAACGGTTCCTCTTCCTCCAGCATTACTTTCCCATCCTTGACACCATGCCATCCTTCAATAGGCAACTTTAGATATTCATGGTTTCTACCACAGTATAGGTGAGTTTTGAGAGGCTCGTCTCGATTCGCTGAAAGCCGATTCTCAAGGCAATCCTCGCAAAGAAATCCATTGTCGCAGGTTGTGCATTGATAAGCAACCCTATCGCCCCAGTAGTTGAAACTCTTGTAGGGATTGTATGCGCCATCGCAAGATCGATAGCCGGACTCGCCTATCAAGTCTCCTTCGTCTGTTGGTAGTTCGTCTTCGCTTTCAGACTCGCTGTTGGACCCATTAGCAGTCTCTTTGCTACATCCATATTCTGATGTTTCTTTGGGCTCTTGTTGAGACTCAGGTTCGCTTTGTGCTTCATCCTTCGAGGTGCATCCATCTGTTCCAGGCTCACCGCCATCGTCATTCTCCCCATGTGTGACATTGAGATCCAAGTGGCTGAACTGAGCCGACAGCAAGATACGTGCCACACGTGCGAGCCTTTCTTCGCTCTTGCTAATCTTTCCCAGGGTACCGAGGGCTATAGCAAGACAAGATAAACAATATGGGTCGTTCCATCCAACGTTGTCGCTCAGCGCGTCGATGCAGCCATTGATCACGCCTTGAAGAGTCTTTTGAGCTTCTCTTGTAGGCCCCGTCTTAAAGTACATCCTAGCAATGGCAAGACGTTGATGGAAGGTGTACATGTCTGAAGTAGGTGGTATATCTAATGCCAAAGGTCGAGAAAACAGGCCCTGAACAGAGTTGAAAAGCTCGTTCTTGACCTCGGGGTCAGAGGATTCTTGAAAGAGCCGCCAGGAAATGTCTGACTGATAGTCAACCACCCTGTCCAGGATCGTGTTGGGGCTTTCTCCAGTTATGGCGTACGCCCAGCCTTTTGAACGGCCTTCTAGAACCTCATCCAGCACTTTGCGGGCTATTTGAGGGTCGTTGCGGACTTGCAAGTGAAGCAAAGCGAGCTCGCAGCGGAGAGGGGCCCCGGCATTGACGTTGTCCAGATACTTTATAGACTCTTCGTATATCCCCATCACTAAGTCTACTTTCTTCGTTTGGATCGCGGCATCGCGTATGAGATCGTGACGCTCAGTGTGGTTGCCCGTATATTCCCATGCCATCCAAGTCAGTCCCAACTCTCGAGTGTCTCGATGTAGCGTCTCTTGTCTTCCTTTTTCGCAAATATGCGAATCTCCTCGTCTAGCACATCGCCAGTGGTCAAGCCAGCAGGATCAGACAGTCGAGTTTGAGTGTACGACACGGCAGCTTCGTCGTACTTGCCAAGTTGAAACTCAATTCGGGCTCTGGTAACGTACGCCTGACGTTTGAGCATTGGAGATACAGTCGAGTGATTAAGGTTCTCGATACACTGGTTTGCATAAAGAGTAAGCCTCCCCGTTATCCAGCATGAACTGAATTTCAGCCATTGTAGCAAACGTCTTGACTTTTTCGAGAGGCGTGTCAACTCTCTCTACAGCCTTGAGACAAGTAGTAATGGCCGGCTCGTATTCCTCGTATTTGAATAGTACGGATGCCACAGTACGATAGGCCGTGGCGTCCATTTCCATATCGTCAAACAGACCCTCGATAGCCATAGCGGCCTGGGACTCAATGAGAAGACCCTCGATATCTCATACATGGTCTCCAAAGTTGTTCTCGGCTTTTTCGATGAGTTTGTCATTCATTTCGCTCTGTTTATGTTAGCATATCGTCTCTGAGCCTTGGTCCCGAACCTGACGTACAATCTGTATGAGAACCCTCACAGCCTTGAAAGAGATGACCGCACTGGAAGTGTCTTCAGCCTTGTATACGCGTTTCAAATGCTCTCTGATGAGTGGAAGCAGAAAGTTTCGAGCATCCTCAGTTAAACCTGACCACCACTGCGTAACTTTCTCAGTCAACAAAGCTTTGGTGGCTTCGAGCAACTTGGCCCATTCAGATACCCTGTCAAAAGACTTTTTCCCAAACAAAAAGTCGTAGTAGACTTAGTTTTGATCAAAGAAGAGCGCTAAATTAGGTTTGTTACGTAGCATGGCCCCAAACGCCTCCATCACCTCAGCCTGTTCTTCGACAGAGCGAGCTTGGGGATCTATTTCTTGCCAATGCACGAACAGGAACCAAGCACAGTGGTTCTCCAATGACCGCACGATTTTTGTTCTGTTTTTAACCTGAAGACACGCAATTTTAGCGCAATCGAGAAAGATTTGTCGATGAGCTTCTGAAGCTTTCCAACGTCGAGAGTTCTCCTTTCTGGGCGTTTCGAGAAAGAAGGACCGCATAGAACGTTCATGAAACTTGATTGGTAGATCTCCATCCTTGTAAATGGCATTGGGACTGGTTTCTTGGCTTTTATCCAATTGGTTGACAGTAGTGCCCCATCCTCCCTGGGCTCGGATCTTTGCTCGTGCTTCGGCGTCTGCTCCAGGATCTCCAACTCTGATGAACTTGGCAAATGGCTCGAGAATATCTTCAATGTCGAAATCATTGTCATTGGCCCAAAGTCTCAACAGCGATACCACTTCGTCGAGGGTAAGAGGCCGGAATGAATAAGAAACCCAGGCCAGGAGCCTTTTAACCATATACTCATGGTTTGGTGCCAAGTGTTTATAACATTCCTCTACAAGTGTTTCATGGAGTTCGTCCAGATCCGCCGGCGAGGCCTTGTCGAGACTGCAGAGAATAGCAACCTCACGACCGATGGAATTGAACCCAAGCAGCATGTGCTCTGCATACAACATGTCTAAACAGTTAGTAGACGCTATGCAACTTCCCAAAGGACTTATTTGGCGCAAATTCCTCCACCTTGTCTGCGACTCTGCTTGACGTAACGGCTAAAGGTACGCAGAGCATTCAAAGATTTCAGGCGGTTCCACACCAATTCCTTGAGGTCGGGCTTCTGCGTTTCTTTGTTGGCCTCTATGTTCAAAGTTGTGATAGCACGAGAGATCTTAGGTAGAACATCTGGTCGACAGGTAACAACTACTGAGATGCGCAGCTCCTCGTTCTTGATGATCTCCAGAAACTCTACAAGAGGGACCAAGTGACTGAGCTCGTCGATACCATCTAGCATGAGATGGAGGTAATTATTAGAGTCCTTGCGGAATGCAGGACACAGGAGGTTTCGAATAAGATCTTTCCAGTCATAGACGTTGGTAAAAACCTCGTCTTTGCTGTACTGGATATAAATGAGTTCGCAAATAGGGGCGCTCTGCTCGACTACTTGGTTGGTAATGGTCACAACCGCGTTGTCAAAGCTTCTAAGGCTCTGCGTCTGCTCTCTGAAGTACAATTGTGCCACGCAGAGACGCTTTGAGTTGTCGCTTTCGGTTTGCTGTCGCAGTTTGTCATAGATACTGGCGCCGATATGACTTTTTCCTACACCGGGATGGCCGGTGATGGCGATAAGAGAGGGTGCTCCCTCGTTGGTCTTCCATTCTTCCCACTGGGGCTCGTCAAATACTCAATTACAGGTATCAGGAACTATGGTATCCTTCAAGATGTAGTATTCGTGATCTTCTCCTTCAACCTCGGGGAGGATATTCCGAATGCGCTTTGCTGAAGCTGGTTTGTTTTGATCAGTGGCCGAAGCCTTTCCCTTAGGCTTGGCTACTTTGTCTTTCTTCTGGTCGTCAAAAACCTTTAACAGCTTGGCCATGTCGCTCCGAATAGTTTCAGTCGTGTTTTGAATAGACGACATGACCTCTTTTTGATCTTGAAGCATAGCGGTATGAGTGGCCGAGTTCTGCTGAAGCTCTGAGCTCATCTTCTTGATCTGCTCCGTGTTACCCAGGATGGCAAACTCTGTGGCATTCTGAAGACGTGCCAGCTTAACATCCATGACTTTACGTGCACCATTCGAGTCACTGTCTTTCCCTAGGAGCAGGTTGCTGACCCATTTCTCTGCGCTTGCTAGACGAGTTCTGCTAATGCCTGGGATACGTACTAAAGCGACCGAGTTCTATGTACTTGTGAGCGTATCCGCACATTGTTAAGAAGGATGTAAATACATCCATCGAGTAATTTTGATATTCTCTAATGACGGGCAATCTCGACTCGAGGATCACGGTGCGCTGCAAAAACCTGTTCATATCCTCAAAGAAGACAACCACAAGGTCGTAATCTGCCCTGCCCGTTGGTCGCGACACGCCTAGAGATCAGCTATTGTTTGCCTATAGAAATTGAAACTCACTTCCAGCATGAATGTAATGGCTGTACCAATTGCAGCAGCCGGAGGGAAGGCTGGCGTTGCAGCCGAGATGAGTTGCTGAGTGCCTTTTTCAATGTAGTCGAGGTTGTCTGCGAATAGTGTCCTTAACTTGTCCACCTTTTTCTCATTATGCCGAAACTTGTGAAAGCTGTTCATTTCTTTCGTCCCCTGGTCAATCATGGCCTGCACATTGTCAAATTTCTTTTCCAAGTCAAAACCCACAATGCCCTTGTAGGCTTTGAGAGCATCTTTCCACAGATCAGCGACATTTCGGTTTTCCTCATCCTTGAGGTCCTCTGGAACCCTGGGCGTAGGTTCGTGAGCCATGTTGCAAGTGGGAATGCTTACTGTGATCAAGTTTTTACCATTGACGTGGGAGGACTAGTTATGGCCGGGGCCAGCGGGACGAGCAGCGATCAGCCCTATTGTAATAACGTATGATATTATGCGCTATTTTTGGAGGATCAGTTAAAAGAAAACACCCAATTGAGCATTCTCTCTGCTGACATGCAGCTGAAAAGGACCTTGCCATAGGCGAATCATGGCAAGTCTTATGACTTGCTGCATACACAATTCCGTAGAGGTTTACATATTACCCCAGAATGAGCAACTGTCAGCTGTTTGTCAGCTTTGGACGAATTCGAATCGGTCTTTTCTACAGACAGATAAGCAATCGGCAACTCTAACTGCAGACGGGGCGATTTGGAGTCCGAGTCGAATGACCTATATCCCTCCTAAGACTTGGCTGTTGAATGATGACAGCCGAGGAGTATTCGAAACCAGGTATAACCTATGATATACTAAAGTTCATTATATTAAAACAGGGATATAAGTATAAGTTCCAACTGTCATATAATACACTCCTCACTGAACGTAAAACTCGTGTAGCATCGTTTGCAAACTCATTCCACGGCTAATATCGACACAGTCTTGCCTCCCAACTTGGGCCAGCTTCCACACGCTATAGCCCTCCGACAAACTTCCTTGGTCGGCTGTACTCACACAACTCTTGCATTCCGTCTCGGAGTTGCATCTGGCTGGTACGCTTCGTGATCAATTCCATGAGTACCCCATTTCGTCCACCAACGATTTCCATATGATAGTCCCCCCTTGCGAGACCAACAGTTGTCCGGAGTTTTGCGGACCTTGGCTTTTCCATGGGTACCTTTTAGATAGTTAGTACTGATATTTATGTCGAAAGCAGAGAATCAGGTGGTACGTACATCTGCCTTTTTGCTTCTTTGTCCTGAGAGTAAACTTTCGACACTCGGAGCAGTATCGTCTGTTATCTCCCATCCAGCCGCGCAGGCGTATGTAGAGAGGGCATGAAATACAGGCACAGTGTTTCTTGCACCTGGGGACCTGACAAGCAGGGTGCTCAGGCGGGTATTGTCGACACTGCCAGCACAAATGGGCGTTTTTGAAGGAATGGCGACTGCAACGATGGAAGGCAGGTATATATTGGACCTCTAGTTGACCTGCGAGTTTGCATTTACGTCCTCGTCTCTCTGGTCCGTTGATGCACGGACAGTCGTGTGAAAGCTGTGGCTTGGGTTCGGCTTGGTCTACTATGGTGAGTGATGGCTTAGACGGAATGAGTGGTAGCACAAGCGAGCGCAGAGCATGCCCAGTCAAGGATAGACAGATCAGGTCGATTCGGGAGCAATGATTTAGGATCTCGAGCTGAATCTCCGGAGGGAATCTGGGGAACAAGGAGAAAGTTTCTGATGATTCTGTCGAGTGAGAGGCCGACATGATGAGCTAGTCCGGTAGTGTAGATAAACGAGTTGACGGTGTCGTTCAACTATACTATTTGGTAGCTCTCGTGGTAATTGGTATAATAGATGGATGAGTATAGACAAATATGATCTCTAGACAATTTATAAGCTCATGTTAGGGAACTTATACTTGGTTGTATCAGAGAATCCCTGGCAAGATTTTAGGCAGCACGGCCTCAATGGATAATTAGCTAGCGTGGCTGTGGAGGTTCTGCCTAATTGACCCGCTCACCTAACCATTGACTTGATCCCTGATGCTAGCGACATGATAAGAACAAGATGCTGCCTATTTTAGTTCTTCGAGTCTCCTAATAAGAATATTCAGCTAAGCTGAAACTTTTAATATTTTCTTAAGGCCAGAGCGCCAGCAGATTTTTCATCTATTCGCAAACTGAGTCATAACACCATAGTAAGCTGATAGAAGCCAATCGTTGATTTACACATCGGAATTAATTGCTTATAATAAGAGCAAGGAAACGTCATCTTGTCTTCAAATCTTACCCTCACAAGTCATATTTAATAGTCATTCGTGGCCTATGCCATCACGATGAATATATTACATGTCAACCTGAAGAACCTGATATCGGTATTCTCATTGATATTCGAGTCATTTTCAAACCCATCTACTCTGAAGGCCAGCTCTCAAAATTGTAGGTGGCTAGACTATGAAACCCTGACGCATGCTCTTTTTGGAGCGTGCTCAACTTTTCCTTCAAGTATTCTCCTTGATTTTGATCAATCCTGTCGAAACTAAGGAGAAACGTGACAAGAAACAAGAAATCCTCCATTCTGGCCTCGGCATCCTGTACTTCGGTGTGACCAATGGGTAAAGCAAGCACGTCTGCTACAGTGCTGGTTATCTCAAACAACTTCTGTATAATACCGGAACCGTGAAGAGCAATGCTCTCGACCTTTTCCAGACGACCAACCAGATTACGTAGCTGGGTAGACAGACGCTGTGCTGGAAAATGCATAGAAAAGCCTTCGTGTGAAGTCTGCGGTGGCGCTGACTGCAAAAGACCTTGAGATAGCGCAAGTTGCCATACCAAAGTTCGCATCCAGAGCCTGGTAATGAATATGTCGGCGTGCTGAAGTTCTGTCATCCCCACACAACCATCCGATATGAGCTTGTTATCTGTTTCGATGGTGTCGACTTCATTTTGGTCTAGCTGGGCTTGTTTGTACTCAATCCACGCCGCAGTCATGTCAGGTGCCACATATTGCGGATCTTGCTGAGCTCTCCAGTGTGACAGGAATGTATCGTCCAGCACGAGGAACAATTCAATAAGCCGGTTGAATCCTTCATTAATAGCAGGAGGAAGCTCGAGGTCTGTCACCGGGACCCCGGACTTCAATGGAGGTAGAACCGCGGGATATCCCGCTACTGTGGTGAGAAAACGTTCGTGGATGAATATTTCCCAGTACAGTCGCTGTCGGGTGGCTAACTCGTGATTACTTAGTGAGCCGTCTGGATATTGGTCGAGGTCAAGCATTTGTATCATGGTAACTGCTTCTCGGAGAATAGCCAGACTGCGGTCAAGTCGCTTGAATGCCATGAGACAGATTTCCAGAAAGACGCAGGTCATGATGCGTTTGACATTGACTGGTAGTCTTCTCCGAATATCGATTTCGGCCTCAGCATGTCTATGTGCTTTGAAGCTCTGGTTCATAAGATCTATCATTCGAGCTGGGATATCGCCATCGGGGTCCCACGACGTTTGCGCCAAATTGATTGTCACAGCCGCAAATGAGTACACAAGCGCCGTATTCTCAAAGCTCTGGTCCATATTATGGATTGCCGTAACAATTTCTGAAAGTTGAACGATGGGACTGACTGGGAAGACGACCTGTTCATAGTCTGGGACGAGGCTGAGGAAGAAATTCGAATTGTATGTCGATCCAATGCTCGTGGGTATATGAGCAACTGGCGAGGGCCCTTCAGCCTGTGGTGAAGCTGAATTGGATCTTGCATCGTCAGGTTTGGCTCCTTCACGGATCTGAGCTACCAGTCGCCCGCGAACCGTGGGCTTTCTCTTTGACGTTGGTGGTGAGTATACGCAGGCCAGATTGAGGTGCGCGCATTGGTGACAGGGACTTGAACCGTTACATTTGACCTTTCGAAGACGACATGGGTCACATGCACGCGTTGTTCGGCTATTCATTGTTTGGCGAGTAAGTAGAGAAGCAAATGGTTTGACTGCCGGAGGTAATAGATAAAGAGCGGAGTCAAGGCGTGGATACGAGGTTTTATCGCACTAGAGAAACCTTATGACGCTCCAGTAGCCCCGCATTCTGCATGTTGGATTCTTCTAGGCTGCATTGGAGGAGTGCTATCTTAATTTATGATTGGATTTTGCTGTCTCGGTCTTTGGACCAGGCTTAGAAACGAAGACCTGATGTAAATATAGCTTAATTCAATTGCGTCATAAATAATAAAGAGAATTAAAGACTAAGGCAGGGCATTATGACGCTGTAGAGACCATAGGTGGCTGGAATGTTGGGTCTCAAGTCAATGAAGATGTACACGGACATGAGGTCAACAAGTTCATGGATAATCAAAAGACATAATTCGTAGGTACGTGAAAATATAGAATATATGTTCTACGATGCTTCAGATACTAGCACAAGGCTTTTTTTGTCATAGCAACTTATATACTGACATTAAGCATAAACTCATCAACCCATCTTGACTAATCTGCGTATATATCCTTCTTGTCCAAGTTCACGAAGCATCGCTATTGACCTTCTCAACATAAACGGCAGTTCCCTTCTCCTTGCGAACACTCTCAAACTCGGCATCAATGCGCTCAACCTCTGTGGTCTTGAACTTGCGGGCACTGACTCCTCGCTCAAAGAGAATGTCGAGCTCGCCGTAGGTTCGTCCCTTGGGCTCGGGCAGGCGGAAGTAAGTCCAGACAATACACAGAAAACAGGTTCCAGCCCAGAAGAAACCGCCCTTGGCTCCCCAGTTCCAGGCAGAAGGGTTAAGCATGCGAGGAGTGATGATGTTGGTTGAGATGCCGGTGATGTTGTACATGTTTCGGGCAAGGACAACAGTCTTGGTTCGAAGTCGGGTGGAAGACATCTCGGCGATTAGGGAGTAGCAGACAGGACCAACGGTGCAGTCGTAGGTAAAGGTGTAGATGAGAAGCAACGAGCCAATAGCCCACTGAGCAGCCACATTGTCGCGTCCAGCAAAGGCCACACCACCAATGGTCAGGAGGAATATACACATGGCGATTTGTCCACCAAGGTAGAGAGTTCGGCGACCAAACCATCCCATAAGGAACCACGAGAACATGGTTCCCACTGCACCAATGGCATACTGACCAAGAGACATGGAGAAGCTGTTCTCAACCGCCATGCCAGCCTGTTGGTAGAAGTAGGTAGAGTAACCCATGAAAGTGGCGCCGCAGAGGGTCTGGACCATCCAAGTGCAGCAGACAATCTCGGTACGGCGAAGACTGACACCCTTGAACAGGTCAAAGTAGGACGTTCCAGCCTGAGCTTCCTTCTCCATCTCGTTTGTGTGGATCATCATGGAAATAGTCTCATCAGGCTTAAAGTCGACGCCGCTATTGCGATCAGTAAGGCGCTGCAGGGAGTGCTTGGCCTCTTCGATGCGTCCACGGCGGACAAGCCACCAAGGGGACTCTGGGGCAAGGTAGATTCCGATGATGAGAGGAACAGGCCACATCCACTGGAGAGCAAAGGGGATTTTGTAACCCCACTTGTCATCGCGAGTCACCATGGCTCGGAGAACACCAGAGGCGATGAACTGACCAATGACCCAGCAGAGGTTGACATAGGTGGTGAGATAGGCACGAAGATGGGTAGGGCAGACCTCGGAGGCGTAGGTGGTGGTGAGAGTCTGGAAGACACCCCAAGGGATGCCAATGAGGAATTCTCCAACGAGAAGCTGAATCAGAGTTTCGGAGAAGAAGATGATGAAGACAAAGGCAATGCAGCCAGTCAAAGCGCCAATTAGTGTCTTGCGGTATCCGTAACGCTCGGCAATGATACCGTTGAGGAAAAGACCGAGGATCTGACCACAAAGTGTAGCGTTGGAAAGACCAGACTGCCATGCAGCCGTCAATTGATAGGTACCGTCAGGCTGCTTGACGCCAAAGTCGCGCTGAAAGACAGGATAGGCAAAGAGGTTGCCGAGGAGTACCACATCGAATCCCTCCATGATGATACACAGGGAGAGAAAGACCGACCAGAAGCATGCTTTCTTGTAGAGCTTCAGGGACTTGAGCAAGCCCATGTTCCGCTCCGCCTCTGTAGCAGCAGCGGCTTCATGAACGGTAGACTCGTCGACTGCGGTGACTGGAACAGCAGGCGTAACGCCATAGCTGTCGACCTTTGAGTCGGAAGACATGTTGAGGTCTGAAAGATGTTGATGATGAACAAGGTAGAAGATTGATGATGAGATGATGAGTTCTGAGTTTGCAATTCAACGGGCGACAATCGACATCTTATAATTGTTTGAATGGCAGACATGAAGCTGTAAAGATCAAACATGGCCTGAGCCCAGGAAACAGGTCCAAGACCATCTTCTCGCTACCTTAACACGAGAGTTTGGGTCCGTGATTGGTGTGCATCGTGTGGCTTGCGGGGATATCCGGGGTGCGGCCGGTTCTGTATGAGTTCGAAGTGTTATTAGTGGTCGATTTACTGCAATACTAAGGCAAATTGGGCTCGTATCGGACCGGGATACATTGACCAGAGAGCTGAATGGTTCATCTACGCTATTCCACGGGCGTGAATGGTCAATGCCCCCGTTGAATTGTCTATTTAGTGGATTGAGCTATATCACAAGCTCCCCGTGGGGAGACAATGGAGCAATCTGGGGATATCGGACCGAGCATCTAGACCTGAAAAGTTGGGGAAGATCGAGTGTTTGGAACAAGAAAACTGGCTTAAGCTCAAGCTGTGGCTGAAATCATGAGACTATTAGATCTTCTCCGGCCATTGAGAGATGGGAAATGAAGGAACAAGCTTTCAAGGCGCTAGTCGTCGGTCCGGCTATGAGCCAACCATAGAGCGAGTTACTTCTCGGTCCGAGATTGGACCAACCAGTGTTCTTCTTGATACTCCATTGGAGATTTGAGACAATTTGACTATTTTTGATTCCTACCCTCCTGTCAAATGATGTCGTCGGTCCGACCAACAAAGTGCGGGGGATCAGAGGATCGTCAATCATGGGGAAAACGGATGATTGTGGGTTATCATGTTACAATATGCAGATCATGCTCAGATGGTATTTAAATGCCTTACTACTCGATGTTGGCTAGGATAACCCAGACAATTTTTCTTCATTTCCTTCATTTCCCTTTACAATGACTATCGACAAGCGCTCCAAGCAGTGGTGGAAGCAGGCCGTCATCTACCAAATCTACCCTGCCTCCTTCTGCGATTCCAATGGCGATGGCATTGGCGATCTCCAAGGCATCATATCGAAGCTGGACTACATAGCCAGTCTCGGTATTGATGTCATCTGGATCTGCCCAATGTACGATAGCCCGCAGATTGACATGGGCTACGACATTGCCAATTATGAAGAGGTCTATGCCCCATACGGCACTCTCCAAGACATGGAAGAGCTGATTCACAAAACTCACGAGAAGGGTATGCGGATCATGCTTGATCTAGTCATCAACCATACGTCCGACAAACACGCTTGGTTCCAAGAATCTCGGTCAAGCAAAGACAACCCCAAACGCGACTGGTATATCTGGCGGCCAGCCAAGTACTCTCCAGATGGCCAACGACTCCCACCAAACAACTGGCGTTCCAATTTTGGAGGAGGCAGTGTTTGGGAATGGGACGAGTCAACTGGAGAATACTACCTGCATCTCTTTGCAAAGGAGCAGCCAGACCTCAACTGGGAGAACCCAGAGACCCGTCAAGCCATCTACGCTTCTGCTATGGAGTTTTGGCTTGATAGAGGCGTCGATGGTTTCCGAGTCGACACTGTTAATATGTATTCCAAGCTCCAAGACTTTCCCGACGCTCCCATCACCGATCCCAAAGCCACCTACCAACCTGCTGGGCTACTCTACTGCAACGGCCCCCGAATGCACGAATTTCTGAGCGAGATGAGTGAGATTCTGGAGCGTTACGGTGCTATCACAGTCGGGGAGCTCCCTCACACTCCAGACCTGGAGCGTGTCTTGCGTTACGTGAGCGCCAAAGAAAAGCAGCTCAACATGGTGTTCCAGTTCGACGTTGTAGATATTGGATTCGGAAAGACGCATAAATACGAAACAACGCCCAAGAATTACAGTCTAACGGATTTGAAAGACGCCATTGGCCGAACGCAAAGTCTCATCCATGGCACAGATGCTTGGAGCACAGTCTTTATGGAGAATCACGATCAAGCCCGTTCAGTATCCCGTTTCACAGACGACAGTCCCAAACACCGAGTCGCAGGAGCCAAGCTTCTAGCTTTGCTGCAGTCGTGCTTGAGTGGTACGCAATACGTCTACCAGGGCCAGGAAATTGGATCCATCAATGCACCAAAGGAAAGCTACCCCGTTGAGAACTACATCGACATCGAGAGCTACTTGTTCTACGATATGGTGAAGGAGAGATCCGGTGACAACGAGCAGGAACTTGACACAGCTTTCACTGCTCTGCAGCACTTGTCGCGAGATCAGTCACGCATTCCAATTTGCTGGAGCGATGCCAAGCATGGAGGTTTCTCTGAGGCAGCTGAGCGCGCAGGGAAGCAAGTGAAGGATCCATGGATGAAGTCTCATCCTTTATCACGGGAGATTAACGTGGTGTCGCAACTGGATGATCCATACAGCGTTCTGTCGTTTTGGAAGAAGGCTCTGCTGTTCAGACGGGAATTCTCAGATCTCTTGGTGTATGGAGATTACAAGCTTCTTCGACGTGAGGATCCAGATGTGTACGCTTTCGTCAAGGAGTCACCGTATGACAACTCGAAGGCCGTGGTTGTTCTCAACTTTACTTCTAAGAGCAAGACGTGGGTGAGTCCGACAACGGAGGAGTTCGAGATGGTAGATGGGAAAGAGGCCAAGTTGATTCCAATCATGTCTACTCACTCAGGAAAAGATCGGGCTGAGGTTCTTTCACCATATGAAGGTCGGGTGTACTTGGTTACTTAGGAATATACTTTAGATGCAAGACTAATAAAACTATGAACTTGAGAATATAAATGAAATTCATGGCTACAAAACACCTTTTTCGTGTACATCAATGGGTATCATATTCCTCCTACTTCCTAGCCGCAATCTCTTGTACTTGTGCAAAGCTGGGCGGTGCTTCTTCTTCAATCGGGGTTTGAATCCAAGATTCATCCCGTTGCAGCCGAGGCGGCTCGGCCACAGTCTCCGATATGTCTTGATCTCCTGCGAGAAGAGGGTTCTCGGCCGGAGGTTGTCGCTCATCACTCGGCACTAATAACTTTATGTTCGTATTGCTTTGCACTGTAACTCGCTCCCCGGCGACTACAAACATAACAGACCACTTCAAATTGTGTGATACTCGAATATTATATGTAGTAAAACTCGGGACAAACTGCCTCTTTTGGGGGAACCTCTTGCGCGAGGGGACTAGGCGTTCAAGGCGGAGATCGATCATCTCTCCAACATCGATGGGAGGCCATTCATCCGTGCAAGGGACGTAGATGTCGCGTTTCAGCTGCCTAATATCGTAATCTATGCCAAGATCGTCTTCAAACACTTTGTCCTTGGTGTGCGGGTGGAAAGTTCCTTCGCAGATGACGTCCGCATTCGTAGCCAGTTGAAGGGAAACTCCTGTTAATTTGACCTTTTGCGGGACATTTTGAATGATTGGGCTCGTTTTCTCCCAGTCTGGTACAACTCGTAGCTTGAAGGGTATCGGAGAAGGATTGTCAAGCTGGATAACAGTTGGCACGTCCACATCCATAGTAAAGCGGAAGCTCGGGACGCTCGAAACGCTAAAGGTCTCTTTCACCTTTTGCGATAATGACAGTTTTGCGTTCCCAATTTCTGGGATGAGTCGATAAGTTGTTAGATAGCGATAGTTCCGCCGTCTTTGCAGCCCAAAGTCCGCGATAGGAGGGTCAGGGTCCCAATTTATTACTGTGAAAGGCATCGTGGCCATTGTAAAATCGGATTGGCTTGTCCTCGTAGTCTTGAGGGTCGCTTGCAAGAGATATTCGACAAATCCCTCTGTTCTTCCAGTGAAAGGCAGCGTATAGGTCGGGGGCAGTTCGTGGTCGTTTAAATGCAAGGGTAGGTAACTCTGGTCTTGCTCTCCATTATCCAAGCTCTCTGGGTCGACATATTTAGGCAGGGTTATTGCAAATGGCCACGTCTGTTCGTCTCCGTTGCCCTCGATGTGTAACGGGCCTTGAAAGATTGTTTGTGAGTAGCCGTGGCGAGGGATAAGATTAAATCGGCCTCGATAAGTGCTAGTGCTGTTGCCATGGTTGAAGACTATCTTTGTCTTTGCCCTTCCAGACAAAAAGATTGTCACCGAGGCGTTTGGGCTCACGGCATGAGTCTTTCGATAAACGCATCCTATGATGGTGTCACCTGGAACGTAGACATCGCTTTCGAGACGAATGCCCAGTTGTGAGATGGATTTCGCTGGAGTCTGTGGCATGTTCACGAAACTTGAGAAGATTATTAAATCAAGGGATGAGATGATATCATTTTCTCTTTATACCTGTATCTGTTCAGCCTTATGCGGCGCAGTCGAGGCTGTGCTATTGAAGGATCGCCCCCTGTCCAATCAAGCCTTTAATTTCTTACCTGGCCTTGCGGATCCTTGCCAAAACGAGGGTTCAAAATATGACATTTCTTGAGAATTGAGCGAATTCGACCAATGACAGCCAGTATGAACACGCGACTTGTAAGAAACCAAGGGATAATCAAGTTAACTACTATTGAATGTCATCATCGGCTGACATGCATCGTCCTGGTGTTTCAGTAGAACCAACCACATATTCTGAGTTCTACAGGCCAGCGGAATTATCATTGCCATCTGCTAAACTTGGCAGACTATTAATATCTGGAGATCTTGACTTTTTAATTTTCTAGTCCTTGTGTTTTTGTCTTATATTTAATTGCCTAATATTCCGACCAGTATATAATTTTATTCGCATTCGTTTTATAATTATAGACAAACTTAACACTTATAGAACTAGTTGGAAACGTTATTATATATTCGAATTGCTTGGCGTAGTCGTCATTTCTAGTGGAAAAGCCATTCTCTTATCTGCGTTTTAGTAGGATATCTCATTGTTTTTAAAAACAGCTGTATTATTCCTTCGTGGCTGCCCTAATCCCAGCTTATAGGGTAAATAAATCAAAGCATTATTGTACATTTATAACAAAATTATGAAAGTCTAAAAGTCAAAAAAGCTGCCATGTTAACAGTAAAAGCCCATAGCCCAGGCCAAGTCCTTTATTTCTCAGTACGATAAGGTTACCCAGCTGCATCACAATAAGCTTCAATAACATGGCCTCAATCAACTTTTTGCAGTATGGCCACGTACCAGAATCACATTTATACCACAACTAGAATTCACATCTTTACTATAATAGATTTGGCACTTCTACGGGGTAATACCCTACTGTTCAAGGCGTAATACAATGAAAATAGATTGATGTACATTATATTACCCGGTGTGACTCTTTATTATTAACAGAAGAGGGCAATGGAAACGTGTGCATAAATTCCAAACTAGAAATGCTGCATTTACTATGTAGCACTCTAGATATAGAATTGGTGCTGGGTTTTCAATGCCTAACTTGCCATAGCGTTGGTAAAATGTATTCCAGCCAAGCTACCATAGCCAGCTGAAAATATTCAACTTTTTCGCAGCATGCTTACAAAAGTATCCAAGTTTCCACAGCTCAAGGTTATGCTGCTCGGCATATCAAGGCTTTAATCTTAACCTTGGCGCTTTTGTATTTGGCCGAGCCTACGTTTGGTGTCTAATACAAGGGTCTGCCTTTAGTTTTAGCTCGATGCCATTAGCTCTGTTGGGGCGTTCCAAGCAGCATCGGAGAGTCCGGTGCAGCAAGAAGTGTTCTAGAATGAAAATCTACCCTATGAAACAGGAGATGATCATCCACTTACGGTAGGTAATCAACAAAACGCGACTCTTTTTAGCGTGGATAGCGCGGGTTTCATTTACATTATTCATTTATCCCATTATGCCTCACTATACATGACACATTACAGCGAAGAATATTTCTGGAAGAAAATAGCGCACAACACTAAAAAAAAGATGTGCATAACATCCTTGCATCGGTAGTGGTGTAAGCCGGCACGTGAGCGGCTAGAGCCCGATCCCAGATGCTAGTTCGAGACGTTGAGAGCTGGAAGGACAGCTGGATCGATCAGGAGAAGCTCTGTGTTGTGAGAGAAGATGTCATTGATGATCACACAAGATCAGGATTTGGATATTGCCACTCGCTACTCTATCGATCAAACAAGACACATATCATATGGAGTAAATTTTGGCTCAATATGGCGCTATTATTTGTAACCCCTGCGGCTGGATAATTGCGACTTTGAACCGGTATTTTTGTTATTGCCCCGTTGAAATTAAACCCCCACTGACACGACAGCTCTTCCGTCCACTGACACCGAGTTTCATAATTCACCGCCTGTATACGATCGGCTGACGGCCAAGTCAGTGCACCGGATCAACTTACTCGTACTATTTGCGACCATTGGTCCAAGCATGTCGATCATTGTCAGAAAATAATGCTCACGCCATGCAAGCAAAGACCAAGAGGCAAACGCGCTTGATATGTAGGGTAATGAAAGGCCGTCAATCGTGATGTATGCTGATATTCTAGAATGCTTCAAGCTCAATTACGTAGGTACAGTAGCTAGCAAGTGGTGGCGTGGTTAGCGATGGCGTTAAAGCAAATGTCCAAAAGTGGCAAGACAAGACGCCAACCGAAAATGAAGAGAAAAAAAGCAAAGGCTAGAGAAGACTGGTTTTCGTGTGGATATCGCATTTGGTGCACATCAGTCTCGTTTACTTGCCGCCCCTAAGCTATCCTATCAGAGTAGTATGCTCTCAACGCTGAAATTGCCGACCTAAACCGCCCGACACGAGCGGCTGGGAGTACCAAGACGCTATGTGTACATGGAGAGGATGGGCCAGCATCATGATTCAAAAGTAATCCCTACATAATTTCTGGGGAGCGTATCCGCCTTCCCCATGGGGCTTTTGGAAATTTGGCCTTCGTGACGAACGTAACATCTTGATGCTCAGACGGGCTCACGCCTGCGATGCATACCTAGGTTATCTGTCGAACAAAGCACGCACGCACTTGGCTTCTTTGCCTGCCGTCTGGTGATGTTGGATGGAGATGCAGGGACTCAAAGGTGGGCTATTATGGAGATGGCTTTTCACAAATGGGGTTGCCAAGACGCAAAAAAAGGGAGTTTTTAGTCATGGAAATTCTCAAGCCAAGACTACCCACTTGTCAGCCAAGCAACCGAGGTGAGCTGGGGCTAGGTCTCGAGTTGATTTGAGGAATTTCCACGCGATTCATGCGTAGAAAACGACAAGTTTCGATCACTGAAAAAAAAAGGCCTGTCGTGGTCCCCGAGTCGATCCGACTATCAGTGGCGGCACGGAACTAGCTAGAGACGTTGCAATAACGTTGGCTGCAGAATGAGGCTGAAAGTTTTAGAAGACGGCAACTGACGTCACACGGCGAGGCCGAGAGACAAGGGGGCAAGGCCCTAAGTCGACTTCGGTCAAATTTGGGGTCGACAAAGTTCAAGGCGAGACGCGAGATGCAAGGCCAAGGAACCCTTTGCACAGCCAGTGGAGATGGCTACTCGCACATAGACGCTGTCCTTGAGCTGTGCACTCGTTTTGGTCATCTTCCGACTGGCCCGGACCTCTGGTCCTGCTCGTAGGTGGCACATCAAAACAACTCAGTATCCACAGACGCGTTCCAGGGCCAAGGGTTTTCACCCGCGTAGAATATCCCGAGCCAGGCCGAGGAAGTATGCTAAGTCCCTGGACAGGTACCGTCTCAGGGGCTGGGAATACAAGGTCGATATATCAGACTTGCAGCAAAAGGAAAGGTATCACAGCGATTGTCATGACCTACGACCCTTGAAACCTGCACGGCAGCGATGCCGTTCCCTCAAACCCCCATGGGGGCCGCATCTGGGCACTCGACAAGCCAAGGGGCGATACCCACAAAGCACAGCCCCGAGATGGGGTGACGGTTGAAGTATGGAGCCTCAGACAAATAATGTAGCCTTGATTTGAGGCGGCAAGGCTGGACCCGAGTCGTTTTGCGGACCCTGAAGTTGAATTCCCCAATCACTCAGTCTTTAAGCTTCACAATGACGTCTCGACGTCTCCCCAGCCCCTAGCCGTGTCAGACCATCCAGACTCGCCTTGTCGAGGCTGCGGCATTTAATAAACACGGCAAATTGTTGAGACGTCCGGTATAAAGACCAGATCCCGCTTCGTCCTCTGTTTGTCCTTTGACTTGTTTACCCCTTTCTGCTTCATTCCCAACACGTACAATTCGCAGCATTGATATGTTGTCCTGGTGACAATCTCTTGATACTTGATAGCCTTTACATACTCACCAACACTCACAACACCGCAACCATGGAGAAGGAAAACACCCAAAAGTCTGCCGGCCAGCTTCACGACCCAATTAGCTCCGACAGTGACGGACCCAAGGACCTGATCGGCCCCAACGATGGCCATGACTTCCAGACCATCTCCGAGTCCGCCGACAACTCCAACATCTACTCCCAGGGCGGCAAGAACTTTCGCACATTAAAGAGATGGGACACAATCTTCATCCTCTTCACCAACCAGATCGGTCTCGGTATTCTAGGACTGCCTTCGACACTCAAGACTCTCGGCCTCATTCCCGGCATCATCGCAATCATCGGAATCGGTGGTGTTTCTTGGTACACAGCATACGAACTATTGCAGTACTACCGCAAATACCCTCAAGTCATCAATGTCGTCGACATGACCAGAATCGTTGGTGGACCGGTACTTGAAACTATTGCGGGCATCATGATGATGATCCAGGTCATCTTTATCGCAGCTTCAGCCGTTGTGACGCTCTCCATCGCCCTCAACACCATCAGCGACCATGCCCTGTGCACTGTGGTTTTCATCTTTATCGCCTGTCTCGCATGCTTCCTGTCTTGTTTGCCCCGAGAGTCCAAGTTTGTGTCCAAGCTGGGAGTTCCCAACGCCGTCAGTGTTTTGGCCGCCTGCATTCTCGTCATGGTCAGCCTTGGTGTTTCCGGACCCAGGGCTGTTGCTTCAATGGCAGACTGGCACAGAGAGATTGTGCTTGTTGGAAACCCCGGTTTCCGCGACGGTCTCAACGCTTGTCTCAAGATTATCTTTGCTTATGCCGCTCACCTGAGCTTTGTGGTGAGCTGCAGAAAATTCGAACATGTGAAGCAATTCTAACTGATCCCAGGGTTACCTTGCTGAAATGACTTCACCAATGGAGGATTTCAAGTTCTGCCTTACCATTCTCGAGTGCGGTTCCATTTTCTTGTACATGGCCTTTGCCGTCATCTTCTACTGCCTTGGAGCCGAGTACACTACCTCTCCCATTTTGGGAGCGACATCGCTCATCCCCGCCAAGGCTGCCTATGGTGTAGCTCTTCCTGCTATCTTCGCCACTGGTATGGCCTACGGCCACATTGGCGCCAAGTACATCTTTGTCAACGTCATGCGATGGACCAACTCACTCGGCGAGGTCACCTCCAACACTGTTCGATCTTGGACTACCTGGCTGGCTTCCGTTACCGGATTCTGGATCGTCGTCTTCATTCTATCCAACGCTATCCCAGTTTTCGACTCCATCCTTGCCATTACGTCTGCCACTACTATTGCCTGGTTTACGTATGGTTTCAGTGCCGTCTTCTGGTTCCACATGAACTACAAGAACCTTTTCCAAGACTGGAAGAAGACCTGTCTCACCATCCTCAACGCACTCCTCATCATCATGTCACTCTTCATCAACGCAGCTGGACTGTGGGCCTCCATCACCGAGCTTCTTGACATCTTCAACTCCAATGACAGCGAGGTTCAGGGTGTCTTTTCTTGTGGAGATAACTCTTAAGTTATCCCATTTTATGTTTTGTTTACGTTTCCAAATACCCAAAGCGGCAAGCATGTTTTTACATTATGCAATATGATAGCAAGCATTAGAACGGGCCATATGATATGAATATAGACTATAGTGGCCAAGAGCCTCAAACAATACACGTTATGATCTCATGGATTTGTGCCTTTGCTCGGTGAATAATTGCAAATATATGTGGCAGAGTTTTTTTTTTTTGGTTGTCAGGTGACCTAGAGCACGAAATACGGCTAATGACGATATGCCAAGACATACTCCGAGATACGGAGCTTTGTACGCAAGCTCTGTTTTTTACGGTGACGAACTAAGTGTAACCTAACAGGTCTTTCTGGACCCTCAATTCATCAAACTTACGCGTCAATGGAGCCCAATTTATCTGCGAATGATAACCGATAGCTCTAGGAGACCTCGATTGCCGCGATCAGTATTTATGGTCCCTTGCAATCAATGCCGGTGTCTCTTTATCAATAAGTTTTGCCCAGCATCTGCCGTGGGTACAGTCGGAGCAGATGCCGGGTTTCATAGATAAGAATGTCATCAATATCTGATATGTCATAGTCAGGGCCCATCTTTCTGGGCCAGAAGCGAAACAGTAAGAACGCTGCTACTTGCTACTTAGTATGTAGTTATTAAAGTCTAGATAATTCTAGGGTTTATGTTAATACGCGAAAACTATTTGTTTTTCCCCCTAGAGACAGTAAAAGCACTGCTTAGTCCGCTGTGTGGTTATATATATAAGGAGTCTTTTCCATGTTATATAGAAAACAAAGGGAACAATTTATTCCAGAGGGTGTTTCCCAGTTTTCTAGTATAAAGAATCATACAGGATTGTTAATTTCAATTCACTCGACTGACTAAGACCTTTAGGATGATTATTTAACTCGCTTCATACTCGCACGAACTTATACAAATCCTCGTAACTGTCTGACTCACCATTATTAATTAGCTACCAGTATAAAACGGCCCAGATACTCACAGAGCATATAAGAAAGCTTAGATTATATTGGAAGGTCTAGAATACTTATTGAGAAATTAGTTCAAGAAAAACATTAACACTCAGATATACTAGATATGCTTCTGGGTTTTCAGACGAAATGGGATATTATTTCTTGGTATCATGCTCTTAAAACTATAAGGAAATGATAGCTTTCAAGTTAATACTTACAGAGAGCATCACTTCTGTAAGTGATTTCTTAACATCATCCGAGCAATGGATAGTTACCTCATTTATAAATTTCAATTTAAATCAATTACTATGTAGTCTATTATGCTGTATATAACTATGAGACCTAAGGATGAAATTGGAGTCAAGAATACCAGTTATACTGTACTCACACCAACCCACCATATAATCAACTGATTTTGATTCTACAGTCTGCTTCAGAGCTGACAAACATCCTTATAAAGCCTCCTGACATCTAACAGTAGGTCGAGTTCCATGTTCGGGTACATCCGTTGCCACTGCATCACTTCCTGTTGGTTCGAGCCACTTAACGGAACTTGGAAAACCCCCCGGGAGCCCATCTTGGTCTGAATGCTCCTGGATCTACATTAAAACAATAACGACTAAGACACGGAAACCACGCCACGAAGCTCTATTAGGTGCTAAGAACTAATCACGCGGTTCATGGGGAGATCTTCCGGCCTGGTCACAACCTGGGGTCCGCCATGAGCGGTGTGTTTTTTTCTCATAATAATAGGATTATAGCTTGCTATGTTGGTTGCACTTTGAGTTCTATGGGATCACTTGAGCAATTACCTAAACAGGAAGTGGCATCTCCTCAGCTGAAAGTGCGAAGGAACTAACATGCACTATCCTTTCCTCATCACCGGGTAGTAGGAGACTGATTATCGTATACTGACGATCTCTTGATCGTTAGTCTGCGGGATGACCCTTGAGGAGCCAAAGGTTTTGGAAGAAAGATCACCCATGCAGTCTCCATTCGTCTCCAAGCTACAGCCATCCGGAATCATACGAAATTGATCGCCTGTTGAGTTCCTAGTTTAGATGCCATGGCCGGCATGAGCCTACTATCACACCGACTCTCTCGGAGCTGCGCAAGTGAGAAGCCACTATTCACGATGGTTCAAGTCGATGATCCCAATAATCGATATCTTACTTTTCCATGGCAAAGGCTGCAGATATCCATGGCTTCAGAGTGCCGTACGCCGCAACTGAGGAACGCGCCACACGTAAGGCTGTCCTGCAATGCAGATCTTTCAGTTGGCGCTTATAAACTCAATAGACGTATGCATCTTCATACAAGGACTTGCGAGTTTTGGCAGTGATCCTCGGAAAAATCACTAGTGTCAAGTAGGTGACTGGTCAGAATGCCAGGTGCTGTTTTCTGATTGGGTTCTGTAACTGGTAGCATGAGGAGGCTGAGAAACCACAGAACATGAAAATCTGGTGACTGTCATAGTGACGGACGTGGCCCAATGATTCTGAAAGATGCCGAACTTTTGAAATGTTGTAAGGTAAGTGACGAGCTGGGGGAGAAATTGATGAAGATCTCACAATATTGAAAGCATTGCTTATTCCCACTTACAAAGCCAAGCCAAATGATGGAGCATCTTTCCCCAGTCAGGCTCACGGTCGCAAGACAATATCAAAATTTTCCTTGGCTGGATCAAGTTCCTGGCATTGTATGTCTTGTATTGATAGCGTACGATCAATCTCTGTGACACTCCGGCATTGGTCCCAATCGCGTCCTACCTGGTCTCTGCCGGACAATAACAGTACCCTAGCCAAATGTGGGAGAGATTTGCATTTCCCTGATATTGGGGATACCAATGCACTGCGCCTTGTAGTGTTGGAGCTAGACGCCAACTGCAACGTATTGTCTTGTTCCCCTCTCTGACCCCTGCGCCTCTCTACATCGTATTCTGGGCTCATTTGCCTTTTGTGGTTTCTGCAAAAGCAAAATGCCATTCAAAGCGGAAACGATCTTCATGGATACTGAGCTCTCCGGCAGTTGAGACCAATGATAGCCTAGTTTAGTGGGCGGTCGCCAGTTGGTCTCATCGGGCGATCGGCAGTAAGCTGATGGTCTAGCCCAACTTTATCACAGCTCAAGCCAGGAACCCGTGTTTGTATTGTACAAATACATTGTTGGCGAGGCTTACAGTAGACCGGATGATCGGAAACAGTAACTTCTATTGTTATGGCCTCCCTTTGACCCATAGTAATAATGCAAGACTACGAGAGGGTGCAAAAAGTAACTAAAATGTCGTTGACGACGTGGCGGCCAGGAAACATGTTACACATCAGTTGAGACCACAGCTCCAACGTCTATGCCATGATTTTCAGCTGGCTAGTTTTATTACCAGATATTAGTGAATCCCTGACCCTCTTGGGGCTCTGCAGCTATCCGGCAGCTATCCGCCGGAAACTACGGAATAACCAAGGGGATAGATCCATGACGATGCTACGTCGTGTGTGCGGAGTCGATACTCCGTCGCCCCTTATACCGGTAAATGTCTGTGTCACTTTGCCATTGATATCAGTATTGCTGAGTTTATGCTCTAGACTGCGGGCGCTTATCACGATTACAGAGTTATACGATGTAGGTTGAGATCTTAGAGCAACTCTACGGTAGCATCTTCGTAATTCGGCAATTGTCCGTTATGCAGGTTTACTACAGTAACATCAGGGCCAAATCCATTTATGGAAGGGCGGCAGAGATTGGGTATGACCAGAATAGCGTCCATGATCTTCATAGTCTAATCATCCCTGAGACACCCAATGGCAGGCCTCAGAGTAAAACATGCGGCTTTCAGTTGAGACCCACAGACAGCTGCAGATGCCGGCATGGTAATTTGAATGGAAGAGCCTGACTAATGCCGAGCATCGTCATGTTGGACAGAGGGCTTGAGCCTTGAGCATGTCCTTGCTCCTTAACAACAAGTTTGGATGGTTGGGCATCAGGTTCGTGTCCAAGGCGGACTCGACGATTCTGGTGTGAGTCCTCAAGTATAAAGAGCCTGCTTTCTCCCTCTGAAAATCAAATCTCATCAGCAATCATCAGCATATTCAGGCAGCTTCAATCCCATTCACTCCCAAACACCAACTCACTCAACTCATTACTATCATCCAACATGCAGTTCACCACCATCGCCTCGATCCTCGCCATGGCAACTGCCGCCATTGCTGCCCCTACTGAGATCGAGGCTCGTTGGTCTCACGGTGGCGAAGGTGGTGGTGAGGGTGGTGAGGGTGGCAGCACCACTACCAACATCTGCTCTACCAACGCCCAGCAGGTTTGCTGCAACGGGCTTCTCGGCTGCCTCCTCAATGTTCTCGGCGAAAGCTGCGGAGGCGACTCCTATTGCTGTGAAAATGCCCCCTCCGCGGTAAGTATCCCAAAACCACTGATTTAATTTGGTTTCTAACTTTAGTAGGGTGGTCTTATTAATATTAATGCTCTCAACTGCCTCAAGCTGTAGGGCCTCTCAACTCCGACCTTCTCGAGTCAATACGTGGTGGACTCTTTGGATTGCTGGATATGGGTTATGTGTGGTGTGGGAGAGCTGTACGGAGAAAGCCACTAGCCAGCTACTCCATTTGTCAAAGGCAGTTGAAGTTACAGTTCATATTAGTGTTATTCAACGGCTTCTTAGCCAGGCCAATCCTTACATATTTGACTTTACAATTTGCACTAATGTCTTGCCATCCCATTTGCTGGCTTGTTCAAAATAAAGAACCAGAAGTCAAAAATAGCTCCGCGGCGTCATAAAAGGCATAGCCTAATGATGGAAGACAACATTAGGGCATATTCTTTTAGAACTAGTAAACTGTGTATCCAATTGTTTATCATGTTCCGCGGTAGGAACCTAACCTTTACGGGGCAGCATAAACTAGGCCTATAGCAACAAGTGTGCATTGTGAAAGCCATTGAGGTCATAGCCGTGCTCGAACAAATCATTCCATGCAATGTCAATGCTCGGCGTAGGGTACTCAGGCCCAGGAGGATTCTGACATCTGACACCAAACCAAGACATGAATTCAGTATCGATTTCACTCTCAGCCGATGAACTAGTGTCAAAGACAGCCAGCGTTGCATTGCCCAGTCTTCGTATAATCTGAGTGCTCCTTTCGCCCACAGTTTTGCCGTGTGAGATCTTGGACAATAGCCTGACGCAAGTTTCAATGTTGGACTCGACCACTTCTTTCGTGAGTTCATGGCGCACTATTGAGCTTGCTCTGATCGAGTAAAGCATTGTGACAGCTGCCAGGAATAATGAGTCCAAGGCGACAAATGTATAGATAATCTTGTTTTTTGCGTACAAAGCATTGTAGCAGCTGATGAGGCTTATGGAGGAATCAGCGCAAAGGCGAATAGCGTCTGCACTGCTTACCGGAGATGCATGCGATGGCCTGTGCAAGTTGATAACGGCTTGGTGATACGCGATTTGAAACCACTCTGGAGTCTGGTACATAGATATGGGTGCAAGAAACCGTGGAGCGGAAAGGAGCCATGCGTTGAGACGAGTATAATGCTGCTGTCGTATCGAGTCAAGATTGGAGCTCTCAATGTTGGCACCTCCAGCCGAGTGAAGCGCTGTATAAATACCAGCATTGATCTGCCTGAGCTCGACAATGTGACGAAACGCAGACATATCTCGAACATCGGGTAGAATATTCGGGATGGCTCGGTCTGCCGGTCCCGCGATTTGCTCATCGGTAAGCATGAGTGGAAATGGTACAGTGATATCGGCATCCTGTATGCCTAATGGTCGACCGAGAGATATAGAGACGCTTCGATCCATGGTGTATAGACTCCAAAATAACCGTTTGCGCATTTCGGCCTCGAGGATGGTCTTATTTGCAAGACTCTCATGCCGATGCATGTCAATGCCAACTGCAAGCCGCAAGGCCATACCAACAGTGTACCACAAGTTCACAGATTGTGGTTCATTGCTGCCAAACATGCAGAGTAACGAGAGACAGCGGATGCAGTCGATATCCTCAGCTGCAAGTACGCTATCAAGATCACGCACCGCGGCCTCAAAAAAGTATTCGTGCGAGATAGACGCGTCGGAGCTTATGCGAGCTTTTTCGGAAGCGCCAATTGCCAGCACCATATGTACCTCAAAGGCAGACAGTCTGTCTCTGGTTTGGCCATTGCAGTAAGGTATATAATGCTGTTCCATGAATGTTGGTCGATGAATAACAGGATATTGTGGCCATCTGCGGTCGAAAAAGACTTCTATCAGGCTGGGACCATCTCGCTGGAGAGAGAATGTGCTTGATGCGGTGGCTGGCGGAGTATCACTGGCTGACGATCCGTTCCATAGCTGCCAAGGACCAGTCATGAAGCCAGTCTCAGAATCACCCTGTGTACCCAGTCCTCGGAAGGTCGGAAGAAGCATGCGTCCGCCGTAGAGTCTCCCCAGGCTCCCTAACGAACCCTCGAGTTCTGAGCGATCATTGAAACGCCCTGTATCGGCGGGTCGAATCTGCAGATGGCTCTCGTGGGAACCTGCTTCTGATGGAACCCTCGACTGCAGTGCCAGTCTGGATTGCAGCTCATTGACGCGATCTTTCAGACGCTCTACCTGGCCGCGGAGATGGTCGCACTCGCACTCCCTGTCAGGCTTGACCACGAGACGATCTGACGGAACACAGGGCACATTTGCTATTGCGCATGACCCACAAACAGGATGTTTACCGTCGCACTTGTAGCAAATCTCTGTAAGTAGAGCGTTGTAGTGAGACAGTCATAATACGTACTTTTTGTTTCCGCCGACGACACCTCTGACAAGCAGCAGAAATTCTCTTCAAACCGTGACGTGGAGATCGTATCTTGTCCGTATCTCGGTCAGAATGGGTATCGTAACCGGCTGAGCCCGTATCAAAGACGGTTGGAAGCTCTCCGTCATTAGCCATAGACATCTCAGCTTGAATTATTGCGAAGCTGCGGTTATTAACAAATCTTGAATGTGAAGACCGAAAGTGAGATTGACGATCCACTTTATCCCGAAACTCCGATGTGTCATCGGGACAAGCCGACAATAGCCCTGGGAACAACACGGATATAAATGGCTGTGGTCAGCTTTGGTGGTTAGCCGCGCTAGATTTTGCAATTCCATGTGGAAACTTATCGCGAATACCATGGCTCATTGTTTATTGAAGACCTCGCATTTCCCCCGGAGTCTCTTCTATACGATGAAGCTTATTCATAGTTCAGGGACCCTTGCTTGCTCACTGGTCGTCGACCAACTTCAGGAACCGAGGTATGCCACCATTCTTATGGCATTTGACCCCCTTGAACCACAAGTAGAACGTACATTGACGCAATGTCGTGATCAGAGTCTCTAGATGTGAGATTACTCAAATAGGAAATGAACAGGCTGCACCTGCCGAACGTGGAAGGGCAAGCACATGACGGTAAGAATAAGCTTATTTCGCCTTGTAGGGCTGATGAGTTTATTTCGACAGTGAATTACCCAATGAGGAAAGTGAGTAAAACTTGTAGATGGGTGAATTCTAGGAGATGAGTGGAGTGTTAAGATATTGCGGCAGTTTCCCTGACATCAGACGAGCCTTTTGTGGGTGGCACAAGGCTCTGGTGTCGACAGAACTCAAAGGAATCAACGTAACCTAAGTATGCGACCTGTTCAAAACTTGGGCGCAAGACTAAATTACACTTCGGGTTAATTAGAGCACGTGAAAGGTGTTGAAAGGGGCCTGAAGTTATGCCATGTACTTCGGAGATTCAAGACATTGTTCATTATATCGATCTGTTTATAGCCACACCTATTACTCTGTATATAGCCAAACCACCATGTTACTCTGATCTCCACTGAATATGCAATTTAGATAATGCCTATTCACGGCCGTTCGTCCTTACTCTCCATCATATCATTCGGCAAAAGCGCTGTAGTAACCACACAGCCCAGCATAACACCACCAGCCAGATACAGCACACTGTTGGGGTTTCCACTTCCATCTTGGTAGAGATGTTGTGCAATCAAGGGGCTGACGATGCCAAACAGCCGGCCCCAGAATCCCGCAATACCACAAGCCGTACCACGAACTGGAGCGGGGAATGCTTCAGGAGTCCAACCGTACAAGACAGCGTTAAACATGGACTGAAAGAAGTACTCCATAGTAAACAAGCCTTCGTTTTTGGCGCGAGTATTGACGGTCGAGAAGAGGAAGATGGAGACACCCATGAGTGCCGCAGAGAATACCATAGTCCACTTGCGTCCAAAGGCTGGGATGCGATATAGCATGGCACCAATGAGCACACCAACGATACCTGGTGCATAGGTGTATATGTACGCAGCATAAGTGGACGAAAGACTGACGTTTACAGAACTGTTCTTCTGGGCCAGAATCGAAGGCAGATAGAATCCTAGACTGAATTAGAGCTGTGACACTTTACATGTTCATCCAACTTACCTGCAACCGTAAAGCCCCAGTAATCCATAATGTACGTCAACCACACCAGAATTGTGAGACGCGTCATTTTAGCTCCATCGAAAAGCATCTTGTACCGAGACAGCTCCAGCTTCGCCTTCTGAGACCATGTCATATTCAGCTGCTTTGCTCCACTTCCCAACGCTGGAGTTGCGCTGTCACCACTGCCGACAGAGCTCTGATCATTCTGCAGAGACTCGAACAGGTCAAGAGTAAGGCCGCACTTCTTTTTGTTGACTTCGGCTATATGCTTAAGTGTGTTAATGGCTTCAGCGTCATTTCCGCGGTAGATGAGGTATTTTGGTGTCTCTCGGAAGTTGAACACAAAGAACCGAAGAACAAAGACGAGAAGGGTGATTACACCAATAGTAAAGAGAAGATATCGCCATCCCATGTTATCTCCACGAGAACAACATTCGACGCCAGCATCAGCGGTTCTGCATGATGGTAAAGCGTCTGCTTCGGAAAAGTTGGGAGAGCATGAGTAGACAGGGATAAAGCCGAAAGCAATGGCGCTGCAGACGACTACTCCAATGGGTTGAAAGATGGATAGGCAAGCCAGGAGGAATCGTTTATTCTGTTCAGATGTTAGAGGTTGCTTCAACGACTATGATGTCACAAACCTGAGGAATAAACTCGAGCGTGATGGTTGTGTCGATGGGGATATTTCCTCCAACACCAAAGCCGACAAAGGCAGTCAAGACGAGAAATGTGTTGTAGTTGTTGGATGCACCTAAGCAAAGTCCGAATATGGATGAAATAAGACAGGTCAGGTTAAATGCCCAGAGACGACCTAGCACATATAAGCTGATGTCGGAAACAAAGGGATAGCATCTCCCGGTAGAGGACCTGTGGAACGGCAAACGAGCCAAGAGACATCATACCAATAATATCCGCAAGGAAACCCCAAACAAAGGCGCCAGCTGTCAGACCAGCGTTGAAACTAGTCGAAATGTTTCCCGATTCACCGTTCCCGAAGCCAAGCTCCTGCTGGAGAGGACCCAGGACCAGACCAAAGGCTTGAGCCCAAAGCAGGTCGAGCAGGTATCCAAAACCACACAATCCCCAGATGTACCATTGGTATTTGCCCATTCCTTGGGCATCGATTTCGCGGTTGATCAGGACGCATTTCTTCTCGTACAAAATCAAGCCATCGAGGCCATAGAGGAGGGCGCTTCTGGAGCCATGTCTCTGCGCGTTTTCCAGCTCGGACGTGGGTATCGAATCGCCGGGAAGTTTCGTGGTTTCGGAGGCCGACATTCTGTCTAGTTCGACACTTACAACTCTATAAATGAGGAGACTTATCCTTGATACAGTAGGGTTATAAAGGTAGATAGATGGCGGGGTATAACAAGGAACGTAACGCTATCAACACAATCATTCGATCTAAGCTTTTTGTCACACAAACCCCCAACTTTAATCAAGCCATCATTGAGACACTTCTCAGGGATCGTTGATGTCATGACCACCAACATGATGTGGGTGAAACGGTCCGGCAATCTTTGATTGGTTAGAAATCGCCTCATTGACCGTGCAAGTCAGCAATCCTAATGCACTTGGCCGGGAGAAGTCTCAGACTAGCAATAGGCGAGCGCGGATCTTGTTATCTTTATCTGTCCTTCTTATTCCGGTCTAGATTGGATCTGTTTATCGTTTATTGATTCAAATGACGACTTACTGACGTTTGAAGGATTCAGGGTAAGTTATTCGTTATTTGTTTCCTGCATTAGCATCACTTATTTAAGATATCACATAGAGGATTCATTTATTTGCCCTTTTGTTTTAAGCTGTAATTTCTCTCATGGTCGTATCTAGTAATCAGGGACGACGGAATTATATAGCCAAGCTGCAGCTTTATAACAGGATACGAAGGCTGTCGTCTATCTCATAGACAAAGGGATCTTAGTTACGAGACTATTGTTCTCGTAAGGCTATTGGTATCATCAACGTCATTGGCTTGAGCATAACCGCCGTCGTTGTAAAGCAGTTCCTCTGTCGAAATCCCATTTGAAGTTTTAGACATATTTCCGAGTGCTTATTATAATCCTAAAAGCACCATGCTAGACCTGTCGTCGCAAATATATTTGATGCGATTCAAGCCGAGTAGAAAAATACATGACAACAAAGAGGATATTCAGAACGTCATCGATAGAATAAACAGGACACACGCCACTTTCATGAAAAGTTGCATTGCTCCGGCGGGACGCATGCGCTCAAACATGGGATTATTAAAGGAACGCTCTATTTGTCTGATACCTGCCAAAATATCTTAAGTAAACGGAACTATTTGCTCAAGCTGAAGAGTGAGTATCTGTCGTTATGTTCGTAGTCCAGTGACCCCAAGAAGTTGTCTGATCTTGACTAATGTTACCAATAATCACATCCTTCAGCAGCTTGACTTCACTATGAAACTGTTTAATGTCCAATGCGAAAATTTTTATGATGGTAAAGAGTTTTCGACACAAGACATCGAGTTCAACAGCACACAAGTGCTTGAACTGACTGATGCCAAAACCACCAAGAGATCCTAGATATTGATTACAAGTATGGCTACAATACAAAATAAGAAGACGAGAAGCTGAAGGCCCGACCACATTAGATCCTTGAGCAAGCGCACGATCAAGTCCCGAATACGTACTTGGAGCCAACGACATTCTACTAGTAGACTGCGTATAGATTCGGGGATCATGCCACGAAATACAGTCTGGCAACATCAAGCGACGCGCAGAAGAAACGCAGTGAAGAGACTATTGCTAAGCCGGATGAAGGCGTTTTGCACGACTGGCTGCAGGACCTCTACCGTAATAACGAAGCTGAGTACATATTCTGAGTTCAGTTGCTAGAAACCTTAAAGCTCACCCTGTTAAATAAGCTGGTACCGAAAGGTATTCAAATAAATACCCTTGCCTTAGTAAACATTTGCAATGTTCATGCCTTCAGATCAAGAGAATTGGAACGAGGAATCAGGAACGAGATAGGTTCTGGGTTGATTATCTCCCAGCTGACCCCTGGCACGGCCTTGTTAGTTTACAGTCACTCGGGAGTCGAAGCACACTCAGACGAGCATGTCTGCTCTGTTTATTTATCATTGCTAAAAGGTCTGACTTTATATCACAGTATATCCAACTAGCAGTGCCTTTTGACGGCAGCCCTACGGCAAGGAAGAGGTCAATAATAGGAACATGACAGAAATCCTAGTGTTGAATATCGGCTGATATTTTGAAGACGAATCTGCATTAGACGGACATATAAGGTTGTCGGATGCGTAGGGAATAAGCTTTCCTTCTGAAGTCAGAAGGAAAATAAGTTATTATGTGAGCATTTAGTTATAATGCTTAAAATGTGTTATTTGTTATTGCGGAAACCTTACCTTTGAGAGGAAGGATAACACCTAGAAGACGAATCTGTATTAAAGCAGAAGATTTACTTCAAAGCCATAAGCGAATTCCTTTTATTGATTGTGTGTCTTATACGTCGTCTGGTGTATGAGAGCATTAAAAAGAATTTGTGCGACTAAAATGTTGGCGAATTTCAACGCAAAAAAGTTTGAATTCAGACATATTCATGCCACTTGGCACATCTAGACCCACGTAATTAAGTCTGCAGTACCGTGATCAACTGGTTTGCTTTTCAGTAGTACATAGAGTTAGGCGGCGTTTCAAAGCCGATTTCAGCGGCATTTGTTTTCACCGCCTATTCAGGATATTTGATGAGTGTCGGAATTTAAATGCCCTGAGATCGGTCCAAAACACTGGATCGGATTGGCTGCATGCAAAGAACCCTAGAAATTGGTAACGAGATCGATGCTAGATTAACTTCATCTCAGATCGGGACAGGCTAGGCAAGGCGCGTTAGTGGCCGCCCACTTGAGTCATTGACGTCAGCAGCCAAGTCAAGCCCGTCATGACTTTGACTCTATCGTGCATTTAACATCCAAAGCTCGCCAAGGTAATTCAGGTAAGATCAATAAGTCTACCAAAGGCTGTCTACCTTTTCAGTCTTTTCAGTGATTCGATCAATCTTCCATGTCTGGGGATACGTTCAATACTGATATCGAGCACGATAGCGCCGCACTAATGGCTCAGAACGGAGATGGCAAGGCCAAAGATGGCCGTAAACGAGTGCTTGTTGTGGGAGCTGGTGCTGCTGGGTATGTTTATCACAGACAAAGAATTCCAGACTGCTAACTTCATTCAGCATGTCTACAGCTCACCACCTATCAGAGCACCCGGACAAGTTCGATGTGACGCTGATAGACGCAGTCGACTACTGCGGAGGACAGGCATTCTCCATTCCCATCGACAAAGAGCGACATGGAGCTTCTTGGTGCAATCAAGGCGTCCAAGGTGGCTCCTACATCTTCCATCACACTGTCACCATGTTTGCGAGACAGGGCTATCACGCAGACCCTTGTAACCTACACGTTTCCTTTGGCAAGGACGAGATCTTCTGGAACAACGTGTTCCCTACGCAACTTCTTCTGCGCCACGAAAAGGAAGTTCGCCGGCTGACGACCCTTCTCAAGTTCATGCGCTGGTTCGAAATCTTCTTTGCATTGCTGCCACTGAAACTGGTATTCAAGCTGTTTCTGTTCTCGGAAGAGTTCACAAACACCATCGCATTGCCAATGACAGCTCTGTTCTTGGGGACTGGCAATGCCACGCCTGAAGTTCCCGCCATCATGTTCGAGAGGCTTTGCACCTCGCCAACATACGGCATGTGGTATCCGTCTGACAAGAATACCGTCATTAGCAACAAACCGCCAATGATTGTGTTTCCCAAGTTCTCAGAGTTTTACGACACATGGAGAAAGGACCTTATTTCACGCGGTGTCACGGTTCGTCTTTCTACGGAATTGACCGAGATTGTCCAAAGAAACAAGAAAGGCGTAGTCGTGAGGGTCAAGCTACGGACACCAATGCCCGATCACCACAACCCTGCCGGCGGAGATCCTGACGCACCCGTGGGAGAGGAAAAGTACGATGAGCTTGTACTTTGCTGTCTTGCTGATACAGCAAAGAAAGTGCTCGGCAAGACAGCAACCTGGAAAGAGAAGAAGGTCCTGGGCTCGGCAAAGTTTAGCGACGACATCACCATCACTCATAACGACGCCGACTACATGAAGAAACACTACGAAAACTTCTACCGTGAGGACCTGGCCGTCTCCAACATCAATGGAACAGACCAATCGTCTCGTCTGGCGTTTGCCAAGACTGAGTATCGCCCAATGTACTACATCAAGATGTATCCCGAAGACCAGTCCAAGTTGGAGATGTGCTTTAATTGTACCAACTACCAGAGCCAGTTTCCAGAAAAAGTACCCTTTGAGCAGCACATATTTCAGACCATTTATCTCAACAAAGATCGAGACAGCAAGCTGTGGACCGACCATGACATTGCCGAGGACAAGATCATCCGCAAGGATTGGTGGCACCAACTGTGTCACAGCTACACGCATTACCTCTTTGTTGTCCCCTGGATGATGTTTTTGAATGCCAAGAATCATACTCGCTTTGCATCTTCCTGGACCCTCGTCAACGCGCACGAAATTGCCGTCATGTCCGGTATTGCAGCTGCTGTGGACCTGGGTGCAACCTACCCTGAGGATTTGGAGAATGACAAGTTTGCATTCTTGTGTTTTAGGCTGTATTATCTCATTGCGTATGGGAAATGGTATCGCAGACACTTTACGTCCAAGAAGTATCTGCGGGCTCAGAACGGAGAGAGTCAAGCTGCAGCAGATGGTAAGTCATGGGCGACAGGACTTTATGGAAGCGTATATAAAGGTCCAGGTGTGTCAGAGATTGAAAGGAGCGCCTGGAGGGAAGACATCAAGAAGGGTTCAAGTACTGGTAATCTGTCTTAGAAAAGTAGGAGTGTTATGTTGGAGTAGCGTATCAGTAGCTACGAATTGGAATATGTGAGGTATTTCACTCAATTAAGATGCCAAATGTTCTTTAGGAACAATTCAGCTGCCATATTTCATCATTCCAGAGAAGAGTTTGCTAATGCTAGCCGTCGTTACATAGCTACTGAATTAACTTCCAACGGTGAACCTTGCTGCGTGAAGACTTTCAGATTTTCAGCCTTTCCCCACTGCTTATACAGGCTTCAGAGACCCGATGAAGACTAGTTTAATTTGCAAACAGCTTCAAACATTTAGATCGCCAGTCAATGCTTGATCTGTGAGTATTGACTACGGTCCTTTTGTAAAAGCTTAGCTGTCCGGGGTATGTCAGCTGATCGATTGGATACCGGAAATTCGGCACAAGCTTATCTGGGGATATTTAAGTACCTGCCTAAACAAGCAGGCCTATGTTACGAGGTGGTGGTATCGTTGCAATTTTAGGCTCTTGCGATATGTGGCCACGCCGTGATTGGCTATTTTTCGAGCAAAGTAGGACCGAAGAACTGTTCTAGAACGCTAGAAACCAGAAGATCAACAAGTCTACAGTTTTGACACCTTTTGTGGAAGACGACTGGGCAAGTATTGGTCTGATGAGGGCAGGGCTCTAGCTGTTTAGAGGCTAGTGAAACTTGTCAATATGTCGCTCCCACAAAGGAGAGCTGAGGAGAGCGTGCTAGGACCATTTCCGTATCACGATACTTTGCCATGGTGAGACAGGGTATCATCTCCAGTGGAGTCAGCCATTCATTGGCTATACCAACAGCAAAAAGCTCCGCCTGGGGGAGTGTGGCGTCCTGGCGGACAAAAGGACGTGGCAATCTCGAGTCGAATTGCCTTGATAAGAAGGTGTTCGGCACGGGTCATCCATGGAGTTCATATGGTGGTCAGATTGGTATTTGTATAGGAGAATTGATTCGATGAGGTAGAGTCACACTCTATCAACAGTGATCTCGCGCAAACGTGACCAAAAGGAAGTGTAAAAGTGGTCAGTCTGTGCCAAATGGATGCTTAAAGCGACTCATAACGCCTAGTCGGCATGTCATTCACGAAGAAACAAACCAAATTGTTTGTGTACCGGGATGTCACTAGTTGTATCGGTTTGATTACGCTGCCAGGCTCTAGGCCACCCATCTCGGCGCAGATATGATATCCAGCAAGAACCCCGTCAAATAACCAGCATTAGCGCAAGAAAGCTTATCTTGAGCTGCCAACCCTGCCTAGCGCCGGGCGGTCTTGGCACATAAAGCCACTGAACCCCAGGTAGTATTCCGGAGCTATTCAAGAGATACTCTCGTCTTTTCGCGTCCCTATCACTATCTATTCTTTGAGAGACAAGTGAAGTCCGCCCATCATGTCGTCGACGCCTCCGGTCAAGGAGGTTGAGGCCGAGACCGTCACAGTCCCTCACGATGAGGAGGTCGGCTCAACTCACAAGCAGGGCCAGCTCAAGCGTGACTTGAGGAGCCGGCACATGCAGATGATTGCTATTGGAGGCGCCATTGGAGCTGGTCTGTTTGTCGGTTCCGGTAGTGCTCTTCACAAGGGCGGTCCTGCATCGCTAGTAATTGGTGAGCGGTATGATAAATTGTACTGAGACTACGAGCTAACCATTGAACAGGCTGTAAGAAACCTCCATTCCCCGTCCGATAAACGACATTAACGAATCGATATAGATCTCATCATCGGTGTCATGTTACTCATGACCAACCTGGCCCTCGCAGAAATGGCCGTCCTGTATCCCGTCAACGGTGCCTTCTATACCTACATCGTGCGCTTCGTTGACCCGTCCTGGGGCTTTGCGTGTGGTTGGGAATATGCCCTGTCCTGGCTTACAGTTCTTCCGTTTGAGCTGATCGCTGCGTCAAAGACTATCGAGTTCTGGCGTACTGATATTAACATGGTACGCTGAATGATCTACCTTGGCATCGACTTGGCGGCTTGGCAGATGCTTGGCATTCTACCACACCATACCACAGAGGCTAACTTCCTTAATAGGCTGTCTGGGTTTCGGTCTTTCTCGTTGCCCTCATCATTGTCCAGTTCTTTGGTGTCCGTGGATACGGAGAAGGTAACATACCATTCAACCACATCTGCTATTGATGCTAACTGCCTGCAGTCGAGTTTGTCCTGTCGGCTATCAAGATTGCTGCTTGTCTGGGCTTCATCATCCTCGGTATCATCATCAACTGCGGTGGTGTCGGTGATCAAGGTTACCTCGGAACCAAGTATTGGCACGACCCCGGTGCGTTCACAAACTTCAAAGGCTTCTGTGCCGTGTTTGTCATTGCTGGTGAGTACTTCAAAGGCCTTCCCTTAGTACTATAACTAACAACTCTAGCTTTCGCCTTTGGCGGCACTGAGATGGTTGGTCTCGCTGCAGCTGAAACCGCTGATCCACGCAAGTCGATCCCTCTTGCTTCCAAGCAGGTTTTCTGGCGTATCGCTATCTTTTATGTTGTCAACCTCTTCATCGTTGGTACTATTCTCAGATCCGACGATGAACGCCTCCTTGGTGCATCAGGTGCCAACACAAAGGCCTCGCCTTTTGTCCTAGCCATCAAAGACGCTGGCATTCAGGTTCTGCCGTCCATCTTTAATGCTGTTATCACTATTTCAGTTTTATCTGTCGCCAACTCATGTACTTTTGGCTCAACTCGGACAATGCAAGCCATGGCTGAACATGGCCATGCCCCCAAGTTCCTCAACTATATCGACAACAAGGGACGACCCCTTTGGTGTGTACTGATTCAGCTTGCCTTTGGCCTGCTTGCATACATTGGTGCCTCGAAAAAGGGCGGTACCATCTTTGACTGGCTTCTTGCTCTTTCTGGTCTTGCATTCCTCTTCGTCTGGGGCACTATCTGTCTTGCTCATGTTCGTATGCGCGCTGGTTTCCAAGCCCAAGGAATTGACTTGAAGCTTGTGCCATATAAAACACCATTTGGAGTTTGGGGCAGCTGGCTTGGCGTTGCTCTCAACGTAATTGCTCTTGTGGCAAGCTTCTACTCTGCTCTTTATGTAAGTTCCCAATGCACTGACCGACTCTATCCCGCTGACCAGTTTAGGCTCCTGATGGATCTCCTCCTACCGCCGAAGCCTTTTTCATGGCTTATCTCGCTGCTCCTATTATCCTAGCGTTATACCTGGGCTACAAGGTTTACTCCCGCGACTGGAAGCTTTTCGTCAAGGCCAGCGACATGGATCTGCACTCTGGAATTGTTCTACTTGAGCACGAGGAGCCTGAGAAACCAAAGACATGGGCTTCTTTGCCTAGACGCATACTATCTGCTGTCATCTAAGGATTTGGCCAGGCTAAACATGACGGCTGACTGTAGTATGATGTATTGTTTTAGGTATTAGTTTCAACCACAATTCAACCTAGAGTCCTTTCAACCTCATCCTTGAGGATCAGGGAATAAGACCAGTTAGACCTTGGCAAACGCGAAAGATTCTCACCTTTCCCCGCGGATCGACAGCCAATTTACTATTTAAAGAAATAATCTTACTGTTACCGTGTCCACGTGCCATCAAATGGTATCAGACTGTTTAGCCTGAGTTGAAATTATCAGTGACATGCTTTTAGGCTAAACTAGACGTCCATCCGGGTAAAAGGAGCTCATTAAAACAAATGCGAAAGAAAGCACCACCACTGCGCCATACTAAATCTTTGCAGGAATTGGGTGTGTTTTTCTTTCACCTTCATGCCAAGTTTGCGCGTACAACAGTGCGTTGCTTTGCGAAAGCCAAATCATCAACATGCGTACTCCTAGCCTCCTTTAACTGTTTATAGCCGAAACAGACTCACTGTCTGCCGAGCAATGAGAATACGACACACTGTTACATTGGGAATCGGGTCTTGGATCGGCCCTTTATATAATGACCGACGTGCCGCGACGTAGATTCTGAGTTTTCTCGAGTTTGTGTCAATCTTGACACGCCCGCTATCACTTATTTGGGTACTTGACTCTATTCAATATGGGCGTCCCTACGACCACAGCAGGCACGTACGATGCTGCTCTGCAACGACGCCAAGCACTCATGGGTGCCAGTGGCGCCAGAGCCCTTGTAAAGAACTTTAAAGTGTTTCGAATTGCCGCGTTTGCCTGCATCGGTGGGATTCTTTACGGATATAACCAGGGAATGTTTTCAGGCATCCTTGTCATGCCATCTTTTGAAAGGCGTATGAGCCCCTTGGAAGGCCCTGCGGATACCTACTAATAGCTTTGCAGATATGGGTGATTATATACAGAACCAGACCAAGAAAGGCTGGCTCACTTCTATCCTCGAACTCGGGGCGTGGCTCGGTACTCTTCTGTCTGGAGCAATTGCCGAATTATGCTCTCGAAAATACGGAATCTTGATTGCAACAAGCGTCTTCATCCTCGGGGTAGTCATCCAAGCTACTGCAATTCAAGCCGGATATCAAGTTATCCTGGCAGGACGTTTCATCACGTAAGAGACTGGTGACTAATTTGACCATGTATCTGACAGAATTATAGGGGCATGGGAGTCGGTAGTCTCTCAACCATTGTTCCACTATACAATTCCGAATGCGCTCCACCGTATGTTCCAAACCATTGATTATGCTGAAAGGCCAAGAACTAATACTCTACAGCGAGGTCCGTGGAGCCTTGGTCGCTCTTCAGCAGCTAGCCATTACTTTTGGTATAATGGTCAGCTTCTGGATTGATTAGTTAGTTTCCCCAGTCTCGAGCGTCAATCATACTAATCGATATCAAGCGGCTGTCACTTTATCGGCGGAACTGGTGATGGACAGTCCGATGCTGCTTGGCAGATCCCCATATGCCTTCAACTAGCCCCTGCAATCATACTCTTCATTGGCATGGCTTGGATGCCATTCTCTCCTCGATGGCTAATGCACCACGGCAGAGAGGATGAGGCTAGACAGGTTCTGGCTAACCTTAGAGATCTTCCAACTGACCATGAACTAATCGAACTTGAATACCTCGAGATAAAAGCCCAGTCACTGTTTGAGAAACGAAGTTTGGCTGAAAGGTTCCCTTCTCTTCAAGAACAGACAGCCGCGAATACCTTCAAGCTCCAGTTTGTTGCTATCGGTGCTTTGTTCAAGTCCAAGGCCATGTTTAAACGTGTCATTGTGGCTACTGTTACAATGTTTTTCCAGCAATGGACTGGAATCAATGCTGTCAGTTGGCTTTCAGAACTGCGCCTTCAAGCTGACCTGTGAATAGGTTCTGTACTATGCCCCTCAAATCTTTGAACAGCTGGGACTTAGCAGCAACACCACAAGTCTGTTGGCTACAGGAGTTGTTGGTATTGTCATGTTTATCGCTACAGTTCCGGCAGTTCTGTGGATCGATCGACTGGGTCGTAAACCTGTATTGGCTGTTGGTGCTATTGGCATGGGAGCATGTCACATCATCATTGCCGTTATTCTTGCAAAGAACATTGACAGATTTGACCAGGAGCCCGCTGCAGGGTGGGCTGCTATTTGCATGGTTTGGCTGTTTGTGGTTCACTTTGGATGTAAGTACTGGACTGGGTCTAATCTCTCACTTTAACGTGACACTAACCGATGCAGACTCATGGGGCCCGTGTGCTTGGATTATCATTGCTGAAATTTGGCCACTAAGCACGAGACCGTATGGTACTGCGCTGGGTGCTTCAAGCAACTGGATGTGAGTGTCTTGTATGAATCTACGAGTACCGACTGACATTGTAACAGGAACAATTTCATGCAAGTAACTGCACTCCTAACGCAAACCCAACTAACCGTTTTCACAGCGTTGGCCAGGTCACGCCCGATATGCTGACGGGCATCACTTATGGAACCTATATTCTTTTCGGATTGCTAACCTGGATTGGCGCGGCGTTCATCTGGTTCGTTGTGCCCGAAACCAAGCGTTTGTCCCTCGAAGAAATGGTATGACTATGTATTGTTCTTTACATTCTAACACTGACATATTTCTCTAGGACATTATCTTTGGGTCCGAAGGTACTGCGCTTGCTGATTCAGAGCGGATGGCCGAAATCAACAACGAGATTGGTCTCAACGATATCATCTATCGACAGTAGTGTTAGAGACTGAGGCTCGTCTTGAACCGGATGTCTGGACGCTACGCCGAAACAGGATAATCCTACTCAAGTCTCTATGTGGATCCCAGAATCCTGTCGTAGAATGTGAAGTACGATCTCCGTCACTAAGGATTTAGCTACCTGTGAACTGAGTTTCTAATTGTCCTGTCCTAATAATTGTTCACTCCATCGTTTGGTATAGTCTTTCAGCAAAATATGAAAGCACTTTGGAAAATTGTAAGAGTTCTCATTCAATACTGAGTATTCTCATTCAAGTTTTTCTACCTCCTATATACCCAAGACCAAGCCGTATACATAACAAGGCCAGTGCCTACCGGTCAAAGGCACCTTTTAGGGGTATTTAAGATCTTTCCAACCCTTGACCTTAAACCTCACGACAATTGATATCCACATTCGAGCTGCCCAGATTGTGGCATCTATAATAGCCCTCTTCGCCTCCAGGTGCTGTGACGTTGATGTTGCGCGTCTGAATATTCGAACAGACATTCGGAGAGCTACAGATAAGCTCACCAAGGCGAGGGGCGTATTTCTTGCTTGTGGTACCCGTAAAATCGATGAACTTGATGTCATCAATCGTGAGTTTAGCCTGTGTTTCTACCGTTAGCTAATTCCTATTTGTAAGAAGATCGGGTATAAGACTTACCGGGTACTCATCGCACTGGGTCTGGTTCTTGGTATAGTAACATTGAGTAATCGTGAGGGCATCTTCACAAAGTCAGCGAACTCGAACTCGGATCTGACTTGACAATCACTTACTATCGTTCTCCACGTTGTGAAGCTTTTCATAAGTCACATTTCTGACTCGGCCACCGCCGCCGCCAGCGTCTACAATACCGCTGTTTGGAGGAACGCCGGGCCACACCTTGATTCTAGCAGCGTCGCTGGCATTCCTCATGGTGTTATTGTATATGTAGATGTCTTCAACTATGTCAACCTGGCCGGGATATTGGCCAAGGCTGCCAACTGAGATGCCGTGAGAGCCGGTGCAGTCGAGTCCCTGGACAATGACAGAAGTGGAGTTTGGCTTGAAGGATACGCAGTCTAACATGTCAGTATAGTTTCAGCTAAACAGATATGCACTTACCATCATGATTGACAATCTTGGAGTTTTGTATGACAACATTGCTGCTGCGGTAGGTATCCCAACCGTCCGTGTTCTTGGCTGGAGCAGAGGCGTTCTTCTCAACGACATCAATATCAAAATCGCTGATGAGAATGTTGGTTGAGTTAGAAACGAGGTTGAACCAAAAAGGACTGTTCTTCATCTTGAGACCAGTGATTGTAGAGCGATGGAGTCCGTCGGTGCCAAATAGAATTGGGCGAAGAAGCAAAGGCTCGGAAACCAAGACATCCCAGTAACGCTGGCCTTGGCCGTCAATTACACCTTTTCCGCCTCCGTAAATGTTGACGTTGGAACCGCCGAATCGCCAAAACATACTGACGGTTTGGTAAGTGTATTTGAACACTTTCTCAGGCCATATTCTAATGTCGTCACTGAAATAGATAGTTCCGTAGATTGCAAAGTCAACGTGGTCCAAGAAGGTCAAGTCAAGTGCCGAAGCAATAGTATAGTCGCCTTCAGGAAAGTAGACTGTACCACCCTTGTTGCATTGCTTGGCTGCTTTCAAGATAGCAGGTCCTGTATCAGCAAGGCCTGATTTAACGACGCAGACCTTTTTGCGGTTGGGGCCTTTAGGTAGTTTGAAGTTTGCCGGTGCTTTGGGATACGCAGCCAATTCTGGGAATGGGGGCAACTTGGGCGGCTTGGTTGCTCCGACGAGCAAGGCCATTGCCCAGCATAAGACGAGAGGTAAACGCATGTCGAGGCAGATGAGTTGTGGTCTGAACCATATGGCTTAACTCTGGAGGCAGGCTGAACATGTAGGTGGTTGGTCATGGCCCTTTATTTATAAGAAACTCAGAACTCATCCCCCATATATCTCTACAGAAGGTACCTGAAGTGATCTCATTGCCAGATGAACATGTTCCACTAGAAAGGCTTGCTTGGCAAGGCAAGCATTTGAATGACTGCCAAGTCAGACCAAATGTATATACTCTGGCTACATTTCAATTCCACCAATAAATCGGTAGCAGTTGCTCAAACACTTAGGCTATATTCAATTAGCCCACTGACCTCAGTTTTAGTGTAGACGATCTGTTTAGCCTAAATCCGTATTGATTGACGCGGGGCGTATCTTGCTCCTCAATGTCCTCCCCATCTGACTGCACCCGAGTTGCTTTCCTTATTTCCGGACTGCTGCTTTAGATTTCTAGCTTTCGCCAATGTGTAGTCCTTATTATACTTTTACCCGCGGGCTTTGATTTGTCCAAGTCAGTACGGAGTATTATACATTGAAACTGCATATGGAACTTTGTTTGAATGTTGCTACCAGCCTTAATCAACCGGCCTTACTTATCTAGTCTCTGGATATCTCGGTTGGCCACTATACGAATAGCTTAAAACTGAACCAGGTAAGAATTCTAGTTTACCCGCATTCTGCAGCATTTTTTCCAACCCCGCAAACCCAACTCCGCTTAGAGTAACTAAAAGTTCAAGTCTACAGGTGGGACATCTTGGGGAAGATGATCTCAAGTTTTAGAGATTTTCCTCCAATCGGAGAGCTTGGCTATAGCGACTCAGAACGCATTATCTCGTAATGCATTATGCTTAAATTCAAGCTTGCTAATGGTATTTTGAATGATATATCTATAAGCGCGGAAGAAGAAAAGCACTTTTCGACATAGCTAATGATGAGTTAGTATCATTTGTTAGGTTGTTTCATAGCTGGACTGTAGTGATTTGTATCAACGGACCCAGAATATCTGTCATAGAAAGAGTCCCCTGGCTGTTGGCGGGTCAAGTGATAGTTAGGATACGTATTAGCAACCTAGAGACCTAGTTCTATGTGATTCTAGAGTAATAAATTATCCAAATTGCAGTGCTCTCGTTTAATAAAGCGAATTGGCAGCACAACTTACGGAGCTGAAGCAGTCACTCTAGCCCACAGAAAGGGGACGAACTAAACCATGACATATGCAAAGGCTTTATAACATTTTGAATAACTTGCTTGGATTGGCCCGCCTTGAAATATATAATTGAAATCAAATCATGTTTTATTTAAGCTGTCAATAGCTTGCTAGCTAACGATTGGGTCCCCTTGACTCCCCTCAAATCGACTGATGCCCCTTTAGAAGCCTACCTATCCTTCTTCTTGCGTTTCTCTTTGCACTCGTTGCAAAGTTTCTGGCTATCACTTTGGATTTCTTGGTAACCCCCACAGCCCTTCCAAATGCCCCCAGACTTGGAGCAGCATCTGTTGGCAAACGATTGTTCCAACAGTGCACCACACTTGCGACAGCTAGTGCGGTAATTGATTTTCTGGCACATGGCAAGTTAGTTTCAAGTAATCGAGGGTATTTTCGGTCGGGTAATGAGAGTTGTGGTTGTAGTAACAAGTGGTTGATACTGGGTGTGAGGTACAGTCAGTGGGGAGGAATTGTTCTCCTTAATATAGCCTGCAAGATACGAATGTCTCTGCGAAAGATTGTTCATCACGAAAGACGGAATTTCTCTGAACAATCTCACCGCTTGCAGCTGGCATGCGCAAAGAGATAAACCACAGCAGTAACGGTCCAAGATTCACATCATTTCATGTCAGGATGAATAAATAAGCAAACGCACAACAGTTACACTGACTAAATAGTATACATGAATCACTTCCTCAGAGCTCTCCTTTTCCATCCCTAAACACTTCATCGTACCAATGCGATTCAGCTTCTTCGCTATCCTTCTCGTAGCGACAGACAGTCGCAAACTCCGTTTCATTGAGACCAGTCACCACTGACTTGGCATCAAACAACTTGGGCTTCTTCTGAGGCTTATGCGATCTCGATTCCCAGTAGACAAGCTTCTCTCCGTTGACCGAAACCTCGAGCAAAGGCTTCAGCTTGACTACCTTGAGTTGAGCTTCGACGAGCTCTCGCAGGTATGGGAAGTACCATATCCTATCCCACCACGTATTGCGCCGTTTCTTAGAGCCGTCTTTATGGGCGTTGTGGTGGATGACCACAGGAATGGCCGTGGAAAAGAAATCAGCATACAAGGGCATATCTCCCCAATCGGCAGAAATGCCTCTCTTCTGGAAAGTCTCCTGGCTCAACGGATTGACAGCATCTTTGATATCTTCGGGTACGCCATCAAGTCTAGCTGGGGTAATTTCCAAACTTTGTGACTTCTCCAGAAGGACGGTTTCGTTGTTGAGCATGACAATGTCCCCATCTTGTTCCTCGAAAACGGTAGGGATAAAGAGCTTTTGTGTATAGTCGAGTCCGACGTGATACTCAAACTCACTTCGCAGCATAGAGAAATCTTTACCCCCTCCGACCGAGGAATGAGCTCTCTGCCAGCGACGCCAAATCTCTTGCTCTCCGAAGATCTCTCCAAATACTCCCTGGTCGCTGTACAGCTCCTTGCCGTCAGCGAGACCTCTCTGCATCCTTTCCTGCACGCGGCGGAAGTAACGTCTCATGTCCCCCAGAGGACCCATCATACTACCACTGTTGAGGTATCTGGGTCGTACGTCGTGGTAGATGTTGGGGTCCTTGTCTGTGTTTGGGCCGTAGAGATCTTTACGCATCGGGCTTTCCAGTAGGGCGTCGCAGTGAAGAACGGATCCTGACTGTGGTGATGGGAAGCACTTCTTTTGCGCCGAGACTATGATGGTTTGCTCCATGAGCATCTCTCCAGAGCCCCTCCACTGGGCTGCCAGACGTCGGTTGGCTTCTTTGTTAGCTTCGTGGTATCGTTTAAGGAGCACGTCCGGTGGGAGCTGGAACCAGACATCGTAGGAGTCAGCCAGGACAACAATATCGTTCTCCTCTAATCTGTCGTCGTCTGGGACATCTGATTTAGATATTCTATCCAGATATTCCAGAGTGCCAGTGATCTTGCCCAGGTGTGATCCTCCTTTCCAACCCTTGGACTTGTCGTAGCTTTTTCCCCAGTTGACAATGACTGGACTTGGGTAACCCAGGGCTAATGCGCTCGTGATTACTTTGCAGAGGTTCGGGTTCGGGTTGTTGGCTGGTAAGATGATGGCTAACCGACGATCCTTGGCAGCCAGGTCGTTTGAGCTCTGCTGACCGGCCTCAACTTCTACGACATCGCCGTTGACAGAGTATGCTCGCCCCTAAACCAATATTGTTTAGTAAATCGCTGTGCTTAGACGGGGTTGTGTCTTACCTTGAAAGCAGTCACAGCGAGCAGTCCAGGAATAACAAAGATAACAGCGACAAGCAGGATCATCACTTTGGGTGACAACCGCAATAGTCGCTTTGCAATCTGGGGAAAACTTGCCCCTCTCTTCTCGGCGCCATCTGAGCTGAGGTCGTCTACCCGTTCATAGTCTTGCGACCACCATCTTTGGAGCAGACCGGGCTTCGGGCGCACAGAGTCCATGTTTTGGTGTAGAACCTTGAAAGCACCAGGAAGAGATGGTAAAGAGAGAGGAATGTGATGGCAGATTATACATAGAAATGCGAGTGCCGCATGCCCTCCACGTCAAAAATAGAAGTTCCACAACGAAATGACTGCAGCACTTGGCGTATGTCAGAATCAGGCTTTGCTACTTGGCGTATCAGGTAGAGAAAGCAAAGGCAAGGCCGCAGCCAAAGAGAAGAAATTATTCTGCGTCTTCTATCCAATTAGCTATCTACTGTGCCTTAAAACGCTCTTGGCGATAGCCGACTTTCCCGCTGACTTGGTGTATGACGGACTATACGGCGTATCACAGGCCGCTAAGATGGATATAGTGTCTTGGTATAATATCCATCGGTCCGTGCTGGTTCCGCCTGGACCCGACATCTCCGAAGGGTGTTTTGTCGATTTGACTGGACGGTTTTTGGTACACTCCATATACGCGGAGTCTTTTTGAAGAGTTGCTCTGTTATTTTATGGTCCTTGCCACACTGAAACGGTTTATGCCCGTCTCAACTGAGTCAAACAAGCTATACTGCATCGATCGACAGGTCATCCGAGACACCCAATTGCTTGGGAGTTTCAGGGGCCCCGCCAAGATGCCGGGAAATTTCTGGGGCGCTACGTATGTAGGTTCAGGGCTGATGGACCCCTTTTCTTCCCTGCCACTTCATGGCTCTTCTACCCTAGAAGTTGGCCCTTTCATAGCACTATTACAGATCTTCCTCCAGTTTATTCTCATAGTTTTATAGCTTTAGTATTAAACTCTTACTGGATGATGTTTTCAGCATAAAATTTGGTTGTAGATGTTGCCGACTATCCTGGGTTGTAACTATTCTTTAAAATATATTGGTGTTTATTGAAGTGGCTTGTCTAGAATAGATACAGGCCGCTTCGTTAAAGAAGCAAATGCGTTTTTCTTAGTTTATCACTGGCAGCAAGAAATCAAGAAAACCATTAGAGATTCTATTGCGAGCGTTCAAGTTTAATAGTCGCGGAATTTAATTCTGATCGTTGTGTAAATCCACGCCCTGTCATGTATCATAAATCCCCAACGGCCGTATTCAGGATAGCAATTAGCCGTTGCAAATACTGACTCCTGTAGAGCTGATGAACCAATATTGATTCGAAAGTGAAATGTCCTTCATATTGTACAGCTACTGCATTCGAATTGGTGGGAGTTGCAGTATGCTCACCAATACCGCTTAGTGAACACATCACTAAATTGGTTGTCCTATCTGATCCCTACAATCGAGATCACCATACCTGACTCGCATGGGATTGTCTCACTAGCCTTCACGGCTCACAAGGTTGCGGGTATAGCCGTCTGATCGACAGAGCACCCCTGACTCAAATTAGCGTCCAGGAACCCTTGCTTGGATGATCTGTTCCCAAACGAATGGGCATGTTCAATTTGAAATTCTAATCTTGTATTTGTCTTGATTCATGAAAAAGAGTGACTGGCGCGGTCATAATAGACCGTACTGAACGAGAACGAACAAAACTGGAAAACAAAAAGCGTAAATACACACGAGAAGTCCAGCTGTCAAGGTGCTTGTTCCGTCTTGCCAATGATACTAGATCGACTATTTGTCCTTGCGTTTACGCTCACTTCGTCGATGCTTCTTGCTGCTCGAAGACTTGTTGGATGTTTTGCTCAATATAGACAAAGCGTCTGAGTCGTCCTTGGATCTGACCTGCTCGTCCTTGGGCTCCTTGGATTTCGCATCATCCTTGGGCTTGACATCCTCCTTGACCTTGATTTCGTCTCTGGATTTAGTCTCGTCCTTGGACTTGGCGGGACTCTCCTTGGGCTCCTCCCTGATCTCCTCCTGCTCGCTAACCTCCTCCTTTTCTGCCTCAGCCTTGGGCTCCTTTGGTGTCTCGAAGCCTCCAACAAGTCTGGGTACCCGTTTGCTGAGACCTCTGTTGACCTGCAATGCTGCAATGGTGGTGCATAGTCCGCCTATGCCAAGAACAGCTAGAGGCAGATACTCTGCGCCTCTGACTCTGGCCGCTATAATGCTGCACACTCCGCTTACACCAAGAACTGCTGGGGATGGGAATGGCGCACCCTTGACTCGAAGGGTAAAGGCTGCACCAACTAGCGATGCTGACAGGCCTCCGAGTGCTGTACCGACTGTTGCGGCTGTCTTCCATTCGCTCTCTGCGCGGATGGTGTTTTCGACATGCTTTAGCAGCAGGTTTCGAGGGTAGCTGTCGTACGTCGGTAGGTTTACCCAGACGTAGTTGCTGCCATTGTGAGTCTCGCCGTGAATGGCAAGGTCGCCTATATCTGGAAATTCCAGGGCGTCTCGGATAGACATGGGTCGTGAGGTAGGAATGAGGAGGTGAAACATGGCTGTGTTGGCGCGTTTCCCTAGTCGCTTTCGGATGAACTTGATAAAGGCGACGAGTGCGTCTAAGCTCTCAGAAAAGCCCAGGAAGTTGTCCGGTAGAGGCTTGTCTTGGAGAAGCTCGTAAAAGTCTCCATGCCACTCTGGGTCGGGGTGGTAGAGGACATAGAAATGTCTGTCCGAGGTGGCAGCTCTGCTCTGACGAGAGATGAATCTGTAGACATGGGCTGCAAATTTGGCCGGGGCACTCTGCTCAACCCAAGCATCGGTCTCCTCAGGAGGCTGAATGCCCACATTTTGCAGGTCTGAGTCATAGATGACACTCAGTGTATCTGAGCCGAGCTGAAGTCTCGTTATGAAGCGTTGGAGCGGTTTTGACCAGTCTGAAGTGCGACAGGCTTTGCTGACGGCCTTGAGATTGGCCTGGACAGCTGGAACATATGGGCGAGTGCCCTCGTCGTCGTATCTGGGCTCCTGGAACTCGGTACCGTCGTCATTGACCGCCATTGCGCCCGACTCAGCGTCCAACGCCTCGGCTTGAGCTGTTCTGACCTGCAAAAAGGCTTCGATATCAAATGGAATCTCTACCAGCTGATGGAGTGCCTCCGCGCCCTTTCCGAGGCCCGTTGGACTCAGGCTGCTACGCAAGACATCGCCAGTCCGCTTGCTTGGACCCCTTGGAACTTGGCCACCGACGGCTCCAGCATCAGTTGAACTCTGGCCATCGTTAAATACCTCGGCGCTCCTCCCGGGACCAGCTGCCCCCTGGCCGCCGCGTCGTCTGGTGCTCACGCTGCGCGGAGGCTTGCTCTCGGCTGCGCCCATGATAAGATGTGCGGGGGTGCTCAGCCGACAGTCATAGATTGGTGAAGCTCTTAACACAGTCAGTACCGGGATCTTGACGAGATCGCAAGCGAGGTACCTAGCGTAGTACTCAGACCTCTTCAGGTATGATGAGCTCCTGGTTCGTTGCGGATCGCGGGTTTAAAGGTACCTCGGGTAGATTCGATTCTGACAGAGAATTATCCAGAGGTCTGGATCTCATTAGCTAATCAGGCTTATTTGTGGGTCAAAGAGCGAGAGTCTGAGCCTTGTCTGGGCTTGTCTGGACGAACCCATGCACGCCATGGTTGGGTCCATGTATTTAAAGCTAGCCAGGCACACCTGGCCCCTATTGTGGACTAGAGCGAGCCAATTAGGGCGTGACAAAACTCAGCATGGGGCCAGGCGGTGTGCAAAATAAACGGGACTTGGTAGAGGGTAGACAAAACTATTCAGACACTTGGAGACGCATAGACATTCTCACATGTCTCTATCTTTTCTGCATCCCCGCCACTTTTCTCTCGAGCTCCATTTTCTTTCGCATGACACCTCCAGTTGCCAGCACATCTGATGACGGCTTCACCGCCTTTAGGCCTCGAGCCGTTGGCCAATTGTTTGCCACATTCCCCCATTAATAGCTACCTGGCCAACGCAATACGCTTCCAACAGGTTCCTGCGGCCTAAACATCAGTTCTCAGGCTTTGATATTGATGACATGGCGATGAGTGCTCCTCCGATGGAGGCCGATGCAGAGTAAATCTCTCATGAACGGAGATGATTCGATAGAACAGATATGAATACTTTAACAGATGCAGATATTATGTCTGAACTATGAATAAAATATCAAAAAGAACTAATTGTTGAAATTGACCTGCTCGCTTCCTTTTGTCCAAGTAGGTTTCAGGTACCATACAACTGCACCGATTCATCTCACAACTATCTCCTCAGAGATATACATAGATTAGGCTTACATGCGTATACTTGGTTAGCAGTGATCCACTTCCCCGATATCGTCCTCTGAGTCACTGACATTAAGCTGCTCGATTACCCCAGCCCAAGATGGTACCTTGCAGATTCCACGTCAACGATTCGAGTCATCAGAGACCAGGGACTTCTTGGCAATACCTTTGAAACAAACCGCATTCGGAACAGGAAACAGAAAAGTATCTTTGAACTTACTAATCGAATATGTTATCATGCATCTTAAAATGAGCCCAGAAATACACGACATGGTTCCATTCTCTGATCACTGGAACTAATTACCTTGGGCACCTATGCATGACCTCATGGCTTTGGGTCGCTGCAATGCCATGATAAACAAGGATCAACTACCCATAGATCCCTAAGAAGGTCAGTAATAACAGTATTCTTACTGTAATCCTGAGAAACCGTGAACAAGGTGCCCTTCACAGCACAACGGAACCATCGGTTCTCAGGTATTAACTACCTTTTGAGGAGACTTGGAGTTATAAATAATTGCATGTGTTGATAATGTCACTGACATGGGGACATTATGTGTCAAGCTAGTCGCAGCATCATCAATGTCATATGTAAACCCCAGCGTGAACTGCGTTAGTACTGCTGCTGGGCGGTTGTGCACAATTCAACAAATGATGAGCATATAAGAATCCGTAGCATCCATGTTCAAGAATGGGACATCTCCCAAGCGAACATGTGAAACGTACCGTCCTCGCTTCAAGCAATAAGATATAGATCAACTGTAAAACTACCCAGGTTAGCTAGGTTGTAATCCTTCGCAAGCCAAGCCAGTCCCAATGTTCGAGATTCACCGGGGAGTAGCTTACAAAGTAACAAAAAGGGTAATGAGGCAGTGCTCGCTTAGGTATTTAAAATGCAACAGCTGTCGACCATATTAGGGCCCTATGTTGCGTACTTCCAGACCCTTCAAGCATTTCAGCCGGGCTTGCATTTTTATACGTATCATCATTTACTTCAAGCTTCATACATTTGCCCTTCTAGAAACCTGGATCGAGAGTTTGGATCATGTTACTCTCCTTCAAACAATGTCTCCTGTGCACATGCATGACAAAAGCAGCCGCGGCCATCTCACTGAACTCCGAGCCAGTTGAAGAACACAATGGAGTTACCTACAACGTCTTTCATCACGAAGCCACGAGGTCAAAACTTTCGTTTGTTAAAAACTCTGGAATCTGCGAAAAGACACCCGGAGTCAACTAATACTCAGGCTACCTTTCTGTCGGTGGAGATGCCAACATGTGGTTCTGGTTCTTTGAGTCCCGAGTTGATCCTGAAACAGCACCTCTCGTCAGCTGGTTCGGCGGAGGGCCTGGTAACTCGGCTCAGTATGGCATGTTTACCCAGCATGGGCCTTGCGAGATCCAGCCCAACAGCACGGAGCCTACTGTCAGAAATTATAGCATGAACTCCCATGCCAATGTGCTCTATATCGATCAGCCCATTGGCACTGGCTTTTCGTTTGGTGATGGGGCTTCTGTCAACTCCACCAAAGACTGCTCACCCTATGTGTGGAACTTCTTTCAGGCTTGGCTCGAAGCGTTCCCCCAGTATCAAAATCGCGACCTCGCCGTTTTCTGCGAATCATACGGTGGACACACTGGTCCGGAGATTGTCAATTACATTCTTGATAAGAACAAAAATGTCAAGAACGGGGACATTAACGGAACTAGTATCAATGTCACCGCTCTGAGTATTAGCAATGGATGGTTTGATGTACGCATACAAGAAAAAGCTAACTTCGATTTTGCGCTCCAAAATCCGTATAGAGCCCTCATCAACGAGTCGTTGTATCGGTCTCTTTTGAAACAGTACAAGTCAGGGGTGATTCCAAGCTTGGACAGATGTGATGAGACTGGTACTACCGACGATTGCTTTGCTGCCTTTCTGAGTTATTCCCAAGGGCCCGAGTAGTTAATCATGGAGTCTGCACGTGATAGATACACAGACTTTATTTTTGCAGATATCCGACCTGGCGGTGTCCGTCCTCCTACTAGACACGTCGAGTATCTGCAACGGGCAGATGTGCAGAAAGCTATCGGCGCCAGGGTCAACTACACAGACCGTGGAGGTGCAAGTGCAATTCTCCAATCTGGTGATAGTGAGCTCGATACACAGTCAAGACTCCTAGTTACGCCAACACAGAGCTAGATGCCAAATCCTTCCTCCAAGAACTATCGCATATTGTGCGAGATGGCGTGGATGTTCTTATCTGGTCTGGCGATTCTGACTACGTCTGTAATTGGCTTGGCACCAAGACAGTTGCTGATGCGGTGGACTGGACCCAGAAGAGGACCTTTGTTCAGAAGCAGCTTCAACCATATCAAGTCAATGGCGACACAAAAGGGAGTTTCAAGTCTGTGGGCAACTTACACTATGTTTGGGTTTTTGAAGCCGGCCACAATGTTTGGTGGTATCGTAAGTGATTGCACTACCTATTGCCATTCGTATCTAACTTGCAATCAGAGCCCCAGACTTCTCTCCAGATAACGCAACAGCTTCTTAGTCGGAAGGGTCTTTACTCTACTGAAGAAGCAGCAAAGGGCTACGTATGACTATGAGCAGATTGGCTCTTGCAAGCTACTGTACCCTCAAGATTCTAGAAATAGATCTGCTGTTGAACATTCTCTGTATACCAAGCCATATGCATGAAGAAGCATCACGCAAGCTATCAATAAGTGAAGCAGTATAACAGTATTCAATTCACTCGGGTAGCATCGACAACTCCTTCGGAAGAGTGAACTGGCTACCAAAGCGTTTATAGAGGCGTTGCCCAACAGTTTCTTGGTCGGAATCATTGGGGTCCAACGGATTGACAGCATCAAAGTCCCCGTGCCAAAAGGTAGCGCAAGACAGTCGCTGCGTGTCGGCTTTGTTGATAACTCTATGTTTGGCACTTGTATAGATACCGCCAGACCAGGCTTGGATCATGTCACCACAGTTGATGACGAATATATTCTCGACAGAAGGTATTGGTAACCACTCATCACTGTGGTAGACTTCAAGGCCTTCTTTTCCAGGCTGTTGGAGTAAGACAGTAACACCACCGAAGTCGGAGTGAGGTCCTACGCCAAACTGTCCAGAGGCAGTGTCTTTGCATGGAGGGTAACGAATCATCTTCATAGGAACAACTGGTCGTTTTGCGAATAATTCCATGACTGAAGGAGACTGACCGAGACCCTGGAGAAGGATTTCCCAGGTCGTCTTGCCAAGATCTGATGTCTTTTGGTAGTAGTCCCATACAGGACCTCGGAACTTGTCCTCGGGCATTTCAGGCCAGACGTTGGGACTGTGGAAGCCAGGCGGTTCGAAGACAGGGTTTTCTAGTCCGATAAAAAAAGCCTTAGAGATCAGTAGAGGCTTGAACAGATTGACAATGATACTCACCTCCTTGGAATCGGGAAGAGCATCGCCTTTTCGCAAAGACATCCCAGATGCTTCATAGCCCTTACGGCCGGGGTTTTCAAGAAATGAAAACTTGAGCTTTTCCTCTGCTGGGAGGTGGAAAAAGCTGTCTATTGCTTGTAGGAGGCGATACAGGGTGCTGAGCGGGATACCATGGCCTTTGGCCTGGAAGAAGCCGAATTGGCTGCAAGCATCTTTTACCTGCGTGATAACCGTCTCTTTGTCCCCTGGGAGTTGGGGATCCAAATAAGGAGACAGGTCGACGATAGGAAGTGTGGTATTGCTAGACATGATACAGAGTTGATGACCAATGTGTCCGGCTTGGTCACGATCTATCTCTATATATGACAGCATCATCAAGCTAACCTAGAATTCCGAAGTTGTATCTTGGCAAAATTGATTCCAAGGAACAAGCCAGATCAATGGTGTATTGTGTAACATACCATGGCTACGGGAGCCGATGTCGTGTATGAGTAGTCGGACTGCATAAAAGCTGTCCAGAAGTAATAGAAGTGGCTAAGCAAATAGTCCAGCTGTTGTGACACACCCCAGTGTTCTTGACCAGTTCAAACCACCAAAAGTCTCCGGATTATTGTTGCACATGGATTCCGGACTCATTCTTGGTGGTAGCACAAAAGTGAGAAGTCCGAAAAGCCTCGGACTCTGATATATGACGGAAGATTAGACCAGTCAAGGCGTCAAATCTGACACGCCCATCTGAGCCTGACGTAGCATCAAGATAAGTGACAGCTACTCGCATTGGACGTATTTGTCATACAAGAATGTATATACTGTAGACCGTTTACCTTCTGAGACAGACAAATCGAAGTCTCCTCTTACGTCTCACAACTCCAGCATGTCATCGGCCCAGCTACCTAAATGCCAGCTTGCTTTGGTAGCACAAAGCCTTGGCAAGCTCGCAATAGAGCCAAACTTTCCTCTTCCTACTTTGAAAACAGACTTGGTCCTATTAAAGACGGCAGCGGTTGCTATTAACCCAGTGGACGCAAAGATGCTCGACTACAGCGCGCCGCTGGTGCAATTGTTGGCTGCGACTTTGCAGGCACCATCGTCGCCTTGGGAGACGAAGCTGAGAACGACGGCAAGCTAGATATAGGTGATTGGGTAGCTGGTATGGTCCACGGCATGAATAAGCTACTGCCAAAGGTTGGCGCCTTTTGCGAGTACGTTGGCGCGTGTGCAGATACTGCTCAAACTCCCTGATAACATGAGCTTCGAGGAAGGGTGCCACTCTTGGTCGTGGCATTGCAACTGCTGGTCTGGCGCTCTTTGGCGAGTTAAATATTCCTGCAACCCTCCAAGATCTCACGAACGGAATTTCAGCCACTCCTGAAGCCCTCGAGGAGCGAGAAACCGTGCTCGTTTCCGGAGGTGCCACTGCGACGGGCACACGCACGATTCAACTGCTCAAGTTGTACGTATTCTCCTCTGATCAGAACCGTTGATAGACGTGACTTGCTGACTGTTTGGCTACAGGGCTGGGCTACGCCCCATTGCGACGTCGTCATCCTCAAGTTTTGATCTTTGCAAACGTTTTGGCGCAGAAAAGGTCTTTGACTATCGTAGCCCGACCTGCGCGGAGGACATCAAGGCGTACACGCGCAACGAACTGGCTTATGCTCTTGACTGTGCGACGCAGGCCGATATAACACAGCTCTGCTACTCTGCCCTGGGATGTGCTCGAGGTCGCTACGTGTGTCTATAGCCTTTTCGAGACAGCATTACTCAAACACATGCTTTGACGGTTGAGCCGTCATGGTTCATGGTATTGGCCATTTTTGGCGGTGAGATTGTACTGGACGGCGTCTATGGCCGGGAGGCTTGACCTCAGGATCGGAAACTTGGCAAAGATGCCTTTGCAACTGTTCGATCTCTATTGGATCGTAGACTGATTCAATCGCATCCTATGAAGCATATGCCGGATAAGTGGGAGGGCGTTATGGAAGGTGTCAATATCATCCGGACACAGGGACAGTCTGGTACAAAGCTAGTTTACTCAGTATGATGGTGGTTCCATTGATTGTAGAACTATTTGATCGATAGTTAGAGTTTGGGTATGAGTATCATGTAATTACCTAGACAGCCATGAATACAAGCACATACAACCATCTCAAAAAGCGAGGCGTTACGGAGTAAGCTTACTGCAAGCCTTTCATGACGTTTGTAACATCTAATAGCGATATAAGCCTGGGATATTCCCAGTCGAGTCAGTTGCGTAAGTACTGCAAGGTCTCTTCCATTTTGTCAAGTATATTCGGTGTGTAAACTCCAAAAAATAGCGAATAAGCAGCAGGCTGATGAAACCCAGAAGTTTTAATTGCATCCAAAGACATAATATCAGGAAACTCGTCTCTGTCTCATCTCGTGGTTTATAGTGCTTCTACCTCATCCACTTGTCCTACATATCCTGAACTCATCGCTTCGAATGGAACTTGGAATTTTGCTTGCTGGCTTTGCCCTTGATGGTGATGTCCTGGCCGGTCAAAAAGTACCCAAAGCCAAGTTTCTTGATTCGTCCAACCCAATGAAGCCCAGGCATACGCTCCAGACCTTTGTCGCCTCTCTTTTCTTCGAGGTACCCCCTCAAATCCGCAATCTCAACACACACAGAACTTTGGTGATGTAGATAAAGCGCCGCAGTGTTTCGTTCTTGGAATAAAGTGCTGTAGATGTTGTCGACAGCCTCATTCGCTGGTATCATATACAAGCGACCCTCCCAGTCTTCCATGCCTGGCATCAGACCTGAGACATCAACAAAGTGGACAAATTCATCGAGAGCCTTGAAGACAGACGCACTTGGCAATGTCGGGAGGAATCGATTCACCGTAAATGGTACGTTCAAGTCTTGTAAGGATCGTTCCAAGAGACGTTCGCTTGCCCATCGAGATGCGACGTAACCGTTGGTACCATCCGCCGCTGGGGGATTACCCGCAGCAGATGTGGCATCGTGAATGCTTCTGATAAAACAGCGACTGTAGAGATGTAGTTAATTGGGATGGTATTGGTTGCAGCCAGTTTAATAAGCTCACGAGTTGGCTGAACGTTACTTGACCGAAGAATGTGGTAGTTGTCCCAGAATGACCGAACGCCGCCTAGATGAAGGATGACATCTACCTCGCTGGAAAGGTGACTGAAGGTGTCTTCTGATAGTCCCAAGAGAGAACCTGCAAGATCGCCAGTGTGTATGGTTATCTTACTGGAGTCTTGTAGACATGCTGTGCTCTCAGATTGTCCACGGACAGCAACGCAATGGATTTTGTCTACGCTTAGATCGTCAATAAGCCTCGGAATGACATACTTGGCAAGGTATCCAGTTGAGCCTGTAATCAACACAGTCTTGCCAGTATTGGCAGGTCTTGGAACGCTCTGAAGAAACGCTGGGATACTGGGCGGACGGGTCTCTTGCTCCCAGTCCAAAGCCTCGACGGAGATGCTCTCCTCAATCTTTCGCGCCATCTGACCCAATGAGCTGATCTCAAGCAGTTCAAAAAGAGGCAAAGTGATGTCAAAGGTTTGTCGAATTTGCGCTTGAAGGCGGATAGCCAGCAACGAGTTACCTCCAGCGAGGAAGAAGTTTGTCGACGGGGAGATATCAAGACCAAGTTCCTTGTTCAATACATTCTGCCAAACTCTCTTTAGTCGCTTCATGGTCTCGGTGAATTCCGTATCAACCTCAGTTGTCTTGATCCTCTGTGGTAATGACATGCTCTGGATGGCTTTTCTGTCGACTTTGGAATGGTTGGTAAGGGGAAGCCTGTCAAGAGGTATGGCTAACGTAGGGATCATGTACTGGGGGATAGGTAAGTGAGCAATAATTTCGTCGAGAAAGGCTTCTTTGTCTTCAACTCCATGGTCAGAGGCAAAAACAACGTGAGCCACCAAAAAGTCCGGGTCACCTGGACGCAATGTCACGATGGCTTCGCGCAGAGCGCGCTTTGCACTCAGCACAATGTTAGTCTCAACATCGCTCAGTTCGATACGCAGACCTCGAATTTTGACTTGCGTGTCTCCTTCAACCCTGTTGTGAAAAACCATGGCACCGTCGTCTCGTAAGTGTCCTATATCTCCAGTGCTATAAAGCCGGTTCCAGCCCTTGGCATGGTCCTCTGCAGTAGCAAAGGGATTGTCCATGAAATGTTTGTCGGTGAGATCTTGGTTGTTTAGATAGCCAAGAGAGACACCAGCACCTCCTATATAGAGCTTGCCGGGCATACCTGCTGGCAGAGGTCGCATCTGCTCATCCAATACGTATGTGTAGTAGTTGGGTAAGGAGAAGCCGCAAGGGATACGGCCGTCATCCATAGCAGCAGCATCACGATAGTCAAGCTCCATTTTGGTTGACGAGATTGAGATTTCGGTCGGTCCGTAAGAGTTGTGAACGCGCAGCTGTGGAAGGTTGAGATTGGCAAATTCATTGGTGACTATACTGGTCAAAACATCGCCACCACCAAAGGCGAATTGCCAATGAGAAGCATCCCGCAGGTTATCGCTCCCAAATTGAATCCAGAGCAGATACTCAGAGGGAGTGGCCTTTGTGTAGGTGATCCTATATTGCCTGTGAAGCTTGGTAACCTCGAGAGGGTCACCTCGTTTGTCTGAGGGAACAATACAGACTATGCCGCCGTTGACGAGCCCAGTATAAATCTGATCAGAAGAGTGATTAAAGCTGAAAGTACTCTGCTGAAGGGTTCGTTCAGCGCCTAGTTTCCAAGTCTTGGTGTAGCCTTCAATTTCATTGCGCAGACCAGCGTGGGTTACCATGATTCCCTTTGGGGTGCCCGTTGAGCCACTGGTATAGAGGATCGCGGCGATGTCGTTGGCCCGAGACACGTTTTCCACCGGCTTTGATGGTAGAGAAGGGACATTAGAGACGTTGACGACATGTGCTTTTGGCACGCCGAGCTTTTCGACATCGCCAATGGTGGTATAGTCGACCAACACCGCACTTGGTTCGCAATCCAATGCCACGGCAGCAAGTCTAGGCAGAGGATTCCGCGGGTCCAAAGGAACATATACTCCTCCGACTCGCATAATGGCTAGCATAGAACAAACCCAATCGGAGGCAGCTGTTTGGAATACAAGGAGGCGAGGACTGACGCCAAGGTTGACCCGCAGTAGCTTCTGAGCTATGGCGTTGATACGGTTGCTCATGTCTGCATAGGTCAGGTCGTTGCTGATGCCATCTACAAGTGCAATATTCTCTGGGTTCTGCTGAGCGATCTGATCAATGCGTAGAGGCAACGTTTCAGGCCAGTCGGACTCTAGTTCGGGGCCTGAGAATAACTATCAGCTAGGTGTACAAGCGGTGTAAATACCAACATAGCTCGTACTTACCACGTCCAATTTGGGTCGCTCGAGCGAGCTGTTTCTCGGAAAATAGAGGAATTCTCTCAAGGCCCAGTGAAGTGTTCTGAGACAAGATTTCAAGGAAGTGCATATAGGTTTCTAGCAAAAGGTTTGCGGCTGTTGGGTCGTATAAACCGTTGTTTACCATCCATTCGCACAGACTCTGGCCAATCTGTCCGGTAAGACCCATCAACATATAGGACTTGTTCTTGGAGAATAGTCGTGCAGCGTCTAGAGGCCGGACTTGTACGGTGACGTCTCCTTTGGTCTTCCAAGAAATGGCCGCACCGATACCGTAGTTCCAGGATGTCTCATGCAGTTGCAATAACGAAGTGACAAGACCGGCGGTATTACCAGAAGCTATGTTGGCTGCAAGTTGTGAAGCATTGTCAACATGGCGTTGAAAGTAACAAGAAAATGTCTCAACGTCAACATCCAAAGGAATTGAGGCGCTACTTTGAGCAAGTTCAGATTGGTCCATCACCTTACAGCCCAAGGGGAGGCTATGGACAATCGACGAGCTCAGCTCACTAATATGTTCCCCATATGCAACAGTCAAGTCGAGGAAATGAGAGGGCTTGGCTGGAGCTAGTGTCTTTCGCAGGGTATACATTGACGAGCGACTGTCCAGCCCAATCCATGATGGTGGTACATGATCTCCAGGACCTTGAATATCACAGGTAAACGTGACACAAATCGTCTTGCTTTCAGCCTGAGCTTCCAAAGACATAGCTATGAAACGATGCTTTGAAGTACAGTGAACCAGAATACTGCCGCCTGGGGGGATGCCGTTGACGATGCTTGCAGCAATCATTTGACCAGCAACAGCGATAAAAAGGAGCTCGGCTTCATCGATATGGCCAATATTTGCAACAGCAACCGGAATTACTTGTCGTGAGTTGCTGAGTAAAAGGGTAACGGCGTCTTGATTTGTTTGCAGATTGGAGCCTACACCTAGGAAGAGGAAACTATGGGCTGCCACGCGAAGAGCCATGAGACTAGAGGTTTTGATGGTAATCAAGCATTGTCCAGCCTTGGGGACCACAGAATTGGCTTGCTCAACCGATATAGAACATGACTGGGGTGACAGCTTAACAGCAACATTGGCTCCGGCCGAAACTGGCGAAGTGATCATCCGCCTGGTGGAGTTGACACGACAGTTTTGGCTGGTATTGTCGAGAAGACGGGGAATCATCAATTGACCCCGTTCAACAAAGATCTCGGGCTCTTTGGACCACATAAAGTCCTGGTGTTGCTGTCTTTTACCCGGAACTTCCCACTCATCTAAAGTACTTTGACGGAGGATATACTATGCAATAGTTCTTGGTGCACTCTCGGTAATAGCTGAGAGGTCTAGGTGGTTCATGCTGATATGGCCGGCCTCGTGATTCATAGCCCGGCTAAAGGTGATGCTGGCCATATGGTACGGGTTGTCTACTTGGGCACCCATAGTAACCCAAAGGATGTGCTTGGCCAGCCTGTGGACACGTTTCAGGCCCTCCATCTTCTCAGATGTCATATCCTTGAATATGGGTGAGTCAAGATCAACAAGGTTGATGAAAGTGCTCATCGGACTCATAGTAATAGTATCTTCCTCTGTGGGTAGACTGTCGAGAATTGCAATCTCACCACAGAAACGGGAAAGCATGTCTGAAACCTCCTCTCCTATGTGAGAACTGTCCAAACCTTCGTTACCAAGGATGACTAGGCTCTCGATAAACACTGCGCAAGAAGAATGCAGCAAAGGCTTGCGAAGAAAGTTGACACGATCGTCAACAGCCTGCGAAGCCATAATAGAAAAGGGCCAGGTCAGGGTGTCAACCTCGGGTGTAATGGCATCAACTCCCGCGAAGCCAGCCTTTCTCAGGACTGTATGCCACTCGCCGGGTGTGATAGTAGGGGCGTACTTGCGGCCATCACCAACACCAAGCCACCAGCCAGGAAGCCCGCCCATGATGGTGCTGAAGCGGATAGGTCCGTTGTTTGTGAGTTCAAGGAGCATGAGAAAGCCACTCGGCTTCAAGAGCTGCCGTGTGTGCTCCAGTGTCTTTTGAAGAGAAGCAGCTGCGTGTAAAACATTCGAAGCAATGACAATATCGTATGAGTGCTCGCTGTATCCCTGAGCAGCAGGAGGTTTCTCGATGTCCAGCACTTTGAAGACCATCTTACTGCTATAGCTCTTGAAGAGTTCTGCAGCGTTTGCAAAGAAACCAACCGAGATATCAGTGTAAGTGTAGGAAGACATCCTTTTGCCAATGCTTCCTAGCACAGCCTTGGTAGCTCCACCAGTACCAGCACCAACCTCGATGATCCTAGCATGGGGATAACGATAGACAATTTGCTTTACCATGCCAGCAAGAAACTCGTTGTAATGAGAAAAGCCGAGGCCAGTCTTATAGAAATCATCAAGCATGTTGTCAGGCAGCATATGCTCAAAAATAGTCGTCTCTCCCCGAATCGCTGCAGGAATGTTTTCACCAACAGACACAATTAGCTTCATGTCAACACTACCCGAATGCTTGTCGACAATTTCTTTGATATCTTCCCAAGTGTCTGAAGACCATTTTTTCTTGATACATGGGTGTTGGCCCCTGGCAACCGCGTCGAGAGTGTGATTCATAAAATCGCGCAGAGTTGAATGATGATCCTGGCCTTTACACCATTCATCAGCTGTTATATCGTTCTTCCACTTGCAACAGTAGTAGTATGAGACACGTTCACAAGCAATTCCAAGGTCTAATTGAGACGCAGAAGGACGCGAGTCGCCAATAATAGACGAGCCGTCAGGTGAAGCGACATTGAGTTCTGTATACGAGAATAGACGTCGATCATCTGCCTCAGTCGCAGGTGCAAAGGGGTTGATAGCCAAATCCTCCACCTGAACCATCGTGTTAGCTGCAGCATCCACGCTCAAGAGATCTATACTCGCAGTAAACTCATCTGAATCCGCAAGCATGGCTGAGACGGGTATGGAAGAGCCAGACGTAGGTAGAGAAGCACATACTTCGGGGTTGACGCGAATTCTTCTAATCGAGGTAGGGACGTGTAAAGACCAGAGACGCCCATCCCTGGGAGCAGAAAAGGCCAACATGGACGTATGAAAAGCAACATCAAGCCAGGTAGGGTGAACCATGTAAATGGTTGTAGCATCGTCTTGGTAGTCAAAAGACTCGACAAGGGCCGAAGCCTCGTTCAATCTCCTCTTGGGTGACGAGAGAGTTCTAAAACGGTCGCTGTAGCTGTATCCGAGCTTATCAAGGGAGGCATAAAAGCGATCAACGTCCACATGAGCCATGTCTGATGTGGACAAAGGCTTGGAGGACAAGGCGTCGACTCTGGGCTCTCCAAGCACGACCTTCACATTACCGCTCGCCATCAGCTCCAACTCTGCATCGGCACTGACAGAGCAGGAATAGCAAGAAAAGTCGGCAGTAATAGTGGCCTTGTCCTGAGTTACTGCTGTCAGCGTAACAAGCGTTTCAACTCCGGTATTAGAATCATCCTCGAAGGTGATGGCTCGTGGGATATTCAGATTAGCCAGCTCAATCACTTGGGCTTGTCTGTTGCCAGCAAGAGTTTTAGCTGCCTCTAGAGCCAGTGCACAGTAACCTGCAGCAGGAAAGACGGTCTGGCCTTGTAGTTTGTGGCCTTCCAGCCAAGGGATCTCGGGTACTTTGAGAACGTTTGTCCAGTGTCTATCTCGCTCTGTTGAATCTGGCGAAGGCGTACCAAGAAGTTCGTGGAAGGTCATGTCGCGGCCACGGATCTTGCGCGAGATACGGGATTCATACCAGTGAGTTCTTCCATGGTTCCAACTGTAAGAGGGTAACCCATGAACTAGCTTTGGCTCTCTGGTGACCCCAGACACCAGCCTCGCATACGACTGGAAGTTGACATTCGGCGTACCAAGCTGAGTCCAGACAAACCCGAGCGCGTCTGAGAAAGCTTCGATATCGCCTATACCACGAGAGAGAACACCGCTGTAAGGAAGAGCAACACCCCTAACCTCGCTTATCGTCTCACTCACAGGGCCTTTGAGTGCCGGATGAGGTCCTATCTCCAGAGCAAAGGCCAGCTGAGGATCGTTCGAAACAGCGTTATGGATGGCGTCGGCAAACAAGACAGTGTTGACCATGTTGTCCCTCCAATAAGTGTCTTGAAGGGAGTTGTTAGGCTCAATGGGCTTTTTGTCTGGAGTAACACTGGAAAACCATGAACAGCTACCATCAGGCTCGCGATGGACTTAAATACCACAGTCTTGCAACGCCTTGACGTACGGCTCACCACAAGGAACCATGTGATGCGAGTGGTATGCAGTGTCAACTTTGAGCATTCGCTTAAACTTCTTTTCCTCGTCAAACACCTTCTTGGCGTGCATCATGGCATCTTGATCTCCTGACAGAGTGACACTCGCATTTGAGTTGTGAGCGGCAATAGTTATTCTCCCCTTGAATGCTTTCAGATTGATGAGCTCTTGTGCATCTTCCAAGAATGTACCCACTGCCATCATCAGACCCTTTTGGCCATGAGCTGAGTTGCCTGCTAGGTGAGCATTGGCGCCACGGTAGTAGGCAACTCGAATGGCATCCCAGTCAGAAAGAAACCCAGCTGCATAAGCCGCTGCAATTTCTCCAGAGGAATGTCCAACAACAGCAGATAGTTCGATACCCGCAGCTTTAAGTAGTTCAACTTGGACAATCTGTAAAGCTGTGCAGATGGGCTGAGATAAGGCAGCTTCAGAGACTCGAGACGTGTCTGCACCAGCCAACATCTCTTGCTCAAGGTTCCATTGCGGCCGATGAGTCTCGGGGAGTTGATCCAGCGAGTCTTGCAAATACTGGATTCTCTGGCGAACAAATGGAGAAGACCTGATGAGTTCTGCACCCACGGCAGGCCATTGAGCGCCCTGTCCTGTAAAGACTCCGAGTAGGCGTGCTGCTAGCTCGTGTGGTGACGGAGCCAGCACCGTCTCTTGCAGCGGAAAGCTTGTCATCGATTTTGGCGACTAATTCGTCAATCGAGGAAGCTGAAAAAGCAGCCTTGAAAGGGAAATGGCTTCGACGGGATTGCAGAGTCCAAGCCAGGTCCACCGTGTAAATATCCTTCCGGTCCTTGAGATGTTCTGCATAGGCTGATAACTGGCTGGTGAGGGATGAATCGGAAGCAGCAGAGAAGACAAACGGGGTGAACGATATACGGTCTTTGACAGGCCTCAACAAAGCATCATGTCTATACTCTTCCAAGATGGCATGTGCATTACTGCCGCCAAACCCAAAGCTGTTGACACTTACACGCCGAGGAACCCCCTCGGGTAGCACAGGCCAGGCCTCGAGACTAGTGGGAACTTGTAGGCCTTGGTAAAACGGCTCAATCTTTGGGTTGAGCTTGTTGAACAGCAGGTTTGGCGGAACAAGACCATTTTGAACCATGCCAGAAGCTTTCAAAAGGCCAGCAAGACCGGCAGTACCCTCTGAATGGCCGATGACAGTCTTGATAGAGCCAACGTAGAGTGGGCTACCAGTCCGCTTACCAAAACAACGAGCAATAGCTGCGGCCTCCTTTGGATCACCAGCCTGCGTACCAGTTCCATGGGCCTCGAAGAACTGCGGTCCATCATAGGGATTGTTGTCAGGATCAATCCCAGCATTCCGGTAGGTTTTGCGGATGAGTGCAACCTGAGCATCTGTATTGGGTACTGTAATGCCGGCTGAGAAACCATCTTGGTTGGCGCCAGTCTCTCGTATCAAGCACTCGATGTGATCTCCATCAGCAATAGCATCACTCAAGCGCTTGAGAACAACAGCCGCGACGCCTTCTCCACGGGCGTAGCTGTCGGCATCAGCATCCCACATGCGCGAGCGGCCAGTAGGAGACAACATCTGGAAGTTGCTCTCGAAGATGAACGGCTCTGCATATTTAGTTAATTTCATTGTCAATAGTCAGTATTAACAAGACAAACCTGGCCCCAAAACCACTTGCGTACCACACGCAACAGCAACTCGTGGCTCTCCTGTTCGGAGCGTACGCACTCCCTGATGAACGGCATACAGGCTCGAAGAACAAGCCGTATCAATGGTCATGCTAGGACCGTGCCAGTCGAAAAAGTACGATATTGGATTCGAGATGATGGCACGGTTTGTTCCTGTAGCGAAGTAGGTTGGAATGCTTGAAGGGTCACGCAATAACGTGTCATGATGATCAACACTCATGGTCCCAACATAGACAGCAGTGTCAGAGCCGCGCAGAGACTCAAGAGTGTGGCCACCTGCTTCAAGAGCCTCATAGACAGCCTCTAGAAGAAGCCTCTGCTGGGGATCAATCGAGTCGGCCTCATTGGGCGAGATGTTGAAGAAGGCTGAATCGAATACTCGAACATCTTGCTGGAGCAAATAGGCATGACGGACGTTGGTTGTCCCATGATGGTTGCCATTAGGGTGATAATAGCCAGTGATATCAAAGCGGTCAGCCGTAATCTCTGTACAAACATCGATGGGCTTCTTGATCAAATTCCATAATGCGTGAGGGGACTTGGATCCTCCAGGGAATCGACAGCCAGTGCCAACAATAGCGATGGGCTCGGGTTGTTGGTTGGGCATATTGATAGAACAATGGTCCAAGTTGTTGCGTAAGCGAGTTTATATGTACGACTGTGGACGCGTATATATGCTGTAGGTCTTTGAGTACTTGCACAAGGCAGGCTAGATTGGAATTGAGACTGAGATTAAATTGCATACACAACCGTCTTAAACCAGAATACTACCTATCAAATGTATGTTGTTATCGGTATAAACTCATCAATCGGCGATGGCAAAGATAGCACTGAGTTTACAGTAGAGCACGATCTAGATCGTGTCCTGGGCATATTTTAGCCTCGTTACACCCAAGTCATCATATCGGGTCTCACATCAGCCTCAGTGAAACCATCACACCCGAAGAGAGCAACTATACCAACAGGTACAACAATCTAATCCATGCTGGTTAGGACAAGTATTGCCTTCCCTGCTGCCTAACGGTCCCTTGTCGGTGAGATTGCTTTATTACTTGATTCCTGACTTATCATTCGCGTGAATGGGAGAAGAAACTGATAGTTGGAGTTAATCAACGCCGAACGAGCTCCAACCTTTTTTGGAGGATACATAAAAGGTAGATTGACTCTTACTATGGCCGTCTGATACATAGATACTCCCGCGTCTGTTCCCGCATCCGTGTCATGTACCTTTCAACATCCTTGATAAGCTCTTGAATAGTGATTTGATCCGTAAATCTACACAATGAAGGCTCTGGCCTTTGTGATGACGCTTGGGGCAAGATATACCTATACGCTACACGACATTACCTCTTACATAGATAAGAGCCTAACTGAACAGCAATGAACAGCCGTATATCTATCAGTGCAGCATCGATACGGGAACCTTATGGTGTGGTCCCACGTTCAAATTACCGCGCAAGACCAACATCGGGCTGCAGTGCGTTTAATATCGCAGCGTAGGTGCGGAGTAACACGTGGCTTGAGAGAGCAAGATGATGTGCTATCGTCTTTGAGAGGGTGTCCTCAGCCTCCCAGGCAATCATTTCCTGTGATAGGCGACTTCTCGGGAAGATCGGAGATTAATGACATCAAGGGTTGACTCATGACGTTTCGGGATCCGGCTTCCACCCGCAGTGAGAGGAGGACCCCTGCAAAGAGCGGCGAGCTGGAGGGGAACTCAAGAAGTACAGGCCCATCTGCAGCTTCTCCTGCAGCGATCATCAGGTACTCAGACATGACCATAGATGCATCTGACCTTGCAGAGGCCACGCAGTGATGAGCTTAAAACCTGCATCATCGAGTAATGTCTCAGCTTGGTCGATATGCCCTAGCTTCTTGTTCATCTCACGAGTTCCCACCAAGCCACAGCTGTTGCAGAAGAGATGATAGAGTCGAGGAGGAGGTGAGATAATTCCTTCATGTTGCTATCAGCGCCACAAGACCTGAGGCCAGTAAGGTTGGCCGATGGTACTGGTACGCTGCTCATGCCAGAATACTACCAAGTCCTGTGTTAACGTGCAGTATCGCGGAAATCCATGTCCATGTCCATTGAAGGTGTCACCAAAATCAGCGTGTTGATAGATTGACTGGGCTCAGAATCGTTGACGTGTACCACGTTCCAACAATATAAATCTTTTTGCATGTCTGACTTGGAAGAGGTATTATACATCAGATCCAAAGCTAGATCCTGTGTGGGATTAAAATCGGCAGCCATAACTAGCCCATCCATGCCAAGACCAATCGACTCAGCTGCATGAGTCAACTTCTGCATATTGCTTGTTTAAATTGATGTCACAGCAGGCGGGCGATCATTATTGCTTAGTGTAACAGGCTGTGCAGATCCTTCTCCACCAGCGAAAGCGGTCTGAGAATCTGGCCTTTTCTCATCATCCAGACGATACATGCTTAAACGACCTTTTAAAAGGCTAAAACTGTACACACATGGCGCCCCTTGCCAGAGACATCGAGCGCATGCCCCAGTGCGGCTCTCTTCAGAGCGAGTACATTGCAGTTTCTGGCGATGCCATTTATCACATGATTGGCGACGTGGTGGTGTTGATTGTAGGTATATATGCAGACAGATATGATAAAGCTGTCCTTGATATCATGATTTGTAGATTAGGCACGATCACAGTAAATTCCTTGTACGCTCTTGGGAGATCTATATAAACTATCAGGGTTGCACAATGATATGACGCTTATGTTGTCCTCCCTGAGTCTTGGCAATGGAAGCCATGGCCGCGTGGTCGCACCTCCAGGTAAATCGGACTACAACTTACATGGCACTATTCTTGTGCTGGGATCAGGGTTGGGTATAGTGTAAAGCACTAGAAAAATTTACGGTAATTCACCCGTGTCTAGGATGCAAGTCGTGATGAGAGTCGATATTTACGTCACCCTGCAAGCCATCGCTGGACGACGGAATCCGACATTGCATTATACTATTTTGAACCATTGCTCATTACACAACTCAAGTGTGGGAAGGTTTGCATAGACGGCTATTCGATAAGCCTGCTGTTCACTCATGCCCGCTTATGTTACTTTATGCTCACCTTTCAATGCTTTCTTGACTTATTAGGCTTTCCCCTAGTTTAAACTGTCGGTGCTTGTAACCTAGAATCAATTTTGATATACCAAGTCGGCTATGCATAAACTTTTAGCGTTTAATCCTACCTAAACTTAAGATCACATCAAGCTTTCGGAGCTCAGAGAAGAATTCACTCGCTTATTCAAAAATGTACATCTATTTATGGCCTGATCTTATAAACTATGGACATATTTGAAAACTGTGAAGTGATAGTTCGAACATCCAGTGTTGAACCTTTGAGATATGTGACCAATGCAAACAAACAGGGTTTCTCTATCATTCTAATAGCGAACTGACAGCAGGAAAACCAATAACTACTGTCCTGGCTTTGACAGCGGCACACAATGAGTCGAGCCATTGCAAGAAGGGAAAACTTCTCCCTGGTCCCACTAGCAATATCACGAATTAGAAACAGTATAGAAGGTTATGTAAGAGGAACTTACGTGCTCTACAATACACCCATCCTTCCACCTGTACCTGTCGACGACTGTTCCGAGTCCGTTCACCTCATACTTCACCCAGCTGGTGTTATCTTTGAAAGCGGCTTGCAGAGGCTTGATCGTGGCATCGTTCCAGACGGGTTCTAGGAGCTTGTAGGCGGCAGCAGCCCCATTGCTGACACCAGGGTGATGATTCTACCCTGGTCAGTGACGAATACAGGAAAATTGAAAGGTATTAACCAACAATATAGCCAGCAGAGATATACTTAAAAGCTGTGTAAAGGTTCCTCTCTACGACGAAAGCGTCTGCAAAGCCGATGGACCTTGCCTGCACTTCATGCGCAGATGGCGCTGGCACAATGGGCTTGCAAGCAGGTGGCGGGCTTGAAGTCGAGCCTGACTTCGAGCCAGGAAGAGCCTGTGAGAAGGACGCGGCCGCGAGACATAACAAAAGTGTAGATCGCATATTGGCTGTAAGAAATGACTGTACAAGGAGATATGATATAATGTTGGTTCTATGGTAGACTTGAACGCGGGTGATGTAAGTGAGTGTGAATGCGGTGTTGACTTCTGGGAAGTTATACAGCTTTTATAAACATGATTCATGTCTTGTACTACGCAATGATCTCCCCTTTCATTACAAATGGTTTGATCCATTGAAACCGGTTATTAAAGTTCCTGCTATCTGAAGATGAAACCCGAGTGAAGAAGAGTATCCCGCTAGGCGGACAATCCCACTCGGCCATTTAGTCAGCTCAAGACTGGTTTCACCAGGTGATATAATTAATGCGTACGTAGGAACACATGGAATGCCCTGCACAGATCAATGCCAGATATGTTAGCCCCATAATCGCCGTGCAATACGTCAGGGCCATTAAAAGGACAAAGCTTCGTTTGCAGGGTTCGCTGACATTTCATCATCTGGCTTACACCGCACATTACCGAGATTCTTTGCCGAGTGCTTAAACTTTCGGCTATGGACTATCTTAATGTCCTAGTCGGATATTTCTTGCCGAAAATATTCTGTATATCCGAAGCAATAGATTAAGATAACAGACTTTATTACAGTTACTTCCGCGTGTTCTAGTTACAGCGATAGAGTAGAAACTGAATAATATAACTTGAACTAAACAGACATAGTCCGCAGAGGTTATAAAAATTGTTTAAACCATAGGTTTATACTTATAACACTAATAAGTAAAATAAGTATTCTTATTAATATTTGTAAGAGAATTTTAGGTGCATAGTACAGAGATATTATAACTAGAATTTAAGTAAATATAAAAAAGAATGTCTTTTTAATAATTAGTTAGTTAAAGGTATAGAAAAGAACCAGTCTAAGAAATCACATAAATGAACTTGGTAGGACTCTTCTAGTCTAGCTTTGAAAATAATTACTATCTTCTAGAATATCACTTCGACAGCCCTCTCACGACTGCCTCGCAGTAATATTTGACTAATATCGAGTATTACCAATTTATATAACAGGACCCTGATGGTTTGCTTCTACCCCTATCTAGTGGTCTTCCTTTTCCTTTCCTAGGTCTTTTCTCATTCATAAGGCTATTTTCTTTTAACTATACTAACAAGGGGGGCGAGTTTCTTACTCGAGTGGAAACAGCTCATCCACAATTTAAGCATCGAATTCCAATTCTCGCACATTTGCCAATATCAACTTTATTATCACAAAGGCCGGGTTCTTATGCAGATAACCTTATTTAATTTCCAATTTAAGTCCTGCTTCCCAACCGTGAAAAATGTCCTCAACAACAACAATCCCTCAAATTGGCTATCTTGTTAGATCTTCAATATAATATACCCTATAAGTCGAGATCAGGGCAGCCCAATAGGAATAATACAGCTGTTTTCTTTAACATAATAAGGCTTTGCCACTTGCCAGATGATATAATAACCTTTCTATCAGAGTTCACAACTGTATTGTGTGACTCAAATGCTTCCTTCGTGACTTACTGAACCTAATATTAGAGTAATATACTTGTTCGACCTCCATAAACAGAGATCCATGACTTTGCCACTAGAGGACCCTGCCCAGAGCACCCTCAAGTGTAGGAAATCCTTGTACGGCGCAGATCCCTGTCCCCACTCTGCAAGCTCTGGAGAGTGGTTAGATACGTACCTCTTGCTCGATCTCGCGATAACTTCACTTAGAGGAAGTACCCCGTAGGTCATTTACATCAAATGGCTGGGATGGATGAATAGCTGAATGGCCGTTAGTAGCGTAAACCTCTATGTTCTCATTCTACAGCGGTCAAGCTTGGAGGTGCCCATGTCACGTCTTCGACCGTAGATTTGCCCAATCAAGTAACGGGTTGGTCTTTTATTGAGACTGCAGGCTTCAAAGATAACACTAATAGAAGCAATTTAGGGTATACGAGCATCCAGTTCATGAACTCATTTCATCTTCGTATCATGTGGCATTATCGGTTGTAGACTTGGGAAGAATCATTATTCTTGAACCTTGAAGGAAAAGTCCATGAATACTTGGCAATGGACCTTGGATCATGTCCTAGATCTGACGTCCTTTTTCATCCAAGTTACCAACCAATCATTTACCTAAAGATGAAGTTCTTGGCTCCCATCCTGCTCTTTGCAGCTGCTTCAGTTGCTGCCTTCACTCAACAGGGAACAAAGGTCATCCGGAGTCCTCTAACAAGATTGGGCCCTTGATATGATGTAGCACAGCGGCTCAAGGATGCGTAAGTGAAGGCAGACTTTCTAGACATCAAATATGAATCAATGCTAACAGTTTGCATAGGCATGTGGTGCCCTTAGTTTGGCGGTCTGCTACCTTTTCCCGCTATTGTTTTACTTTACTGACCTAAATAGTATTGTGACCAGAACTGTCCCAAACAAAAACCGCAGAGAGAATCGTAAGCTAGGAGCCTGTCAGGTCCTCTATTTCAACAAGGGCAATGGTCCCTAGTTGCCGAAGTCTTGTGCTCACAAGTTCTTCGCCCCCATGTTACTGTTTGTAGCAGCTTCAACTGCTACTGAGCCTCAAAGGGAATGAGAATCATCCGGGATCAGCCTGTGGTAGCCGCGAGTCGATCATGCTGATATCATTCTTCTGATAACAGATGTGTAAGCAAAGCCAAACTCCTAGACGCTATCATGAGATCGCAAACGGTTTGGATAGCACTGCTATGGCAACACTCTTGAAATCTGTTTCCCTTCCCTATAATCGAATTTCTAGAGCATGTTCACTGACTTGACAGGATTGTAACAACCTCAACTGTTGTAAAAATGATTGATGTGATGTGCATGGAGGCATATCTGTACTTGTTGTAACACATAGAACATCCCTAGCCTAGAATCTGGGTTCTACTTTTGACAAGGATCCCGAGGGAACATTTAAATTACCATGTTGTACTCATCTTACTTGGTGTTGGCATTGTTTTTTAGTATTGTTTCTATGTGATTATTTTGTCTTTTCAGGGGTGTAGAAGCATGACATGCAGGACAACTTGCAAACTCTATCAAAGTAAAAAGTAACACTTCAGGCTGAAGCTGGTTTCCGGCCCCAAATTACCCTTTGCCTGTAATAAGGATGGATGGTGCCCGAGTTGACCTCCTTGCGGGCATGAGCGGCATAGACATCGATCTCTGATTGAGACCAGCCGAGTGCGTTAGCCATGAAATTCACGGTGCCCGCGGTATCGACAAGAAAGGCATGACGGCCAAACTCGCCGAGCTCTCTCAAAGCAGGATCCTTGGCCCAACCTCCAATGGGTGTCTGTACATGGCATCAGTCTGTGACGGAATCACACAAATACGGAAACTCACCTTGTACTCGTATTCCTGTATATCCACAAAGCCTGCGGCCTCCATGCCCTTTCGCTGGAGTTCTTCCTCAAAGACAGTAAAAGTCATGCCAAACTTCTTGGAGCCTTCGATAAAGAACTTGCCCCATTGACCCAATGCAGACTGCTCTGTCACCGTTCCATCATCGCTAGTGATAATGGGTGATGGTTCGAAGCTTTCTACCCAGCCACCGGGCTTACAGCATCGGTAGGCCTGAGCAAAGAATTCGTTCCAGTCGTGGATACTACCGACAAGCCAGCGGATATGAATGTAATCGGCGCAGTCGGCTGCGAATGTCCATTCTTGAGTACAATCCTCAATCTCACTGCGACAGTTAGCAAGGAAGCAGCCCACGCAACCAAGCCCCAAAAGTTAAACAGCAGAACTTACAACGTCAAGTTTGGCGGAACCCAGGAGGGTTGAATTGGTGAAATGTCAGTGCCAATAACCTCTGCGTGAGGGTGGTCGTCGGCAAAGTCCCTGCATTGAATGTCAACTTAGTTTGATTAAAGTGTCACGTAAACCTCACAAAGCCCAGATGCCTATTGGTTCGCGAAAAGTGTCAGTCAGTTTCTCACATGGGTTGGTTGCATTGACGATTTTGATGTCACATACCAGTTCCAGTTCCAATGTCTAGTACTTTCTGAATGAGTGATTGTCAGCCATAACGGCGAGTCATCGACTGTGGTAGCATGAAACACCTACATGAATCTTCTCCTTGTCCAGTGGCGCAAGATAAAGTTTGCCGCCAATGCCGAGAGTCAGGGCGTGGTGGCTAGTGATATTAGCTTTGGACGTTTGTATGAACTCTAAAGCTTACTTGATATCGAGTACTTCGCTCTGCTGCTCATCATTGCCTCCCCTTCTCCTGTAAGCATTTGCCAAATGGGGTCCTTGATACACTTGGCATTACCAGTATTGGGCATTTCCTATCTCGTGATGGTAGGTTCTGCCATGAATCTTTCGATACTCGAAGATGCTGGCCGTGATGGACTCTGTTGAGTCTGTTACGCTCAGGCCGGTGAGTGAGTCTGCGTCCGTGTTGTCATGCACCTCTTCCTCCTTTTGGATGGTCAGTGTCAAACTCATTCAATGCCGACGTTTCCGACAAGTAGATAATAGGAATCTAACCTCAGCCGGCGGGTGCCAATGGGATCCCGTTTCTGTACCTTCGGACACGGGCTCTCGGGGAGGGCTCTTTGCCGGACTTGCCGACTCGGTCTGGGGAGCACGGGACGCTGGGCTCTTCGGACTCGTCGGGCTTTTCGAGCTCTTGGGGCTCTTATTAACTTCGGCTGGTGACGACATAGTGGTCTGTCCGGCAAGTCAAGCCTGAGCTAGAAAGTCGGTCTATGGCTCAGGAGACAGTAAAATGGCGCGTCGTATGTGCGGGGAGGAAATAAATAGGTGGAGAACTAGAGCGAGTCAGGAGTACTCTCAAGGGATCACTTGATATTACATCCCACTCAAGCAGGGGTTGATCCCTTCTTAGTTCCATTGAAGGCAAGGGTTGGACTTGATTGACTGGCTATTGGGATAAACGAGCGAATAATCTTTGGACAATACCAAGACCCACTCGGCAAGTGAAGAAACTAGGCTTTACTGTCCAGCTTCGGTGGCGTGCGCCGATATCAAAACCAATCATTGGTGTAGAAAGTATCACTTAATTCGTCCAAGCAAAGCGCCATACGGGCAGTAATCTATATCCGTAGTATATCCATATTTTATCTCGCAGCAAATTCTTAAATACTATAAAGGCATATATTCTTATAGCTACTCGAGTAAAACTCAAGTATCCTCAGTCACTCTAAACTAAGTAGCACTAGTACGTGGTATGATTCCAAGTACTTTTATTAATATCCCTGATTGTATATAACGTATTTTAAATTATGTAGGCTAGGAATCTTTACTGAGCTCTTTAATATCAAATTTTATATAATTTTCCTTTTATAACAGGTGTCAAGATGTTACATCTTACAATTGAAACCATTTCTGTAAGACATACTAACACAAGTCCAGAAGCTTTAGGAACCTATCACAGTTTCATCTGAAATACAATAGAGAAACCACGAGGGGTATTCCAAGAACGGTTGGCTCTAGTCGGTGCGGTTATGAACTGCCGACTTGGCAGGCTCGTGCCCTGTACAGATTGTGATCGACGGTTGACGAGAAAGCGGTGTACCTGACTTAGGATTTCTCAGTCCAAGATTCTATGCCGCCTGTCTGCATTTTAGGTTTTGGACAAAGTTAGTACTATTGATTAAATGGAGCTGCCGAGTCTATTCCGGGATCCTGGCCTATTCTAGAATTTCCCTTCTATGTAACGTGGCCCTCGACTAGTAACAACAGCCTAAACCAATGCTAAGCGGTGAATATAAGTGAGTGGACATGTAATCTTAGCGGTAAAGCTGTCGGAAACGCGGCGGAGCATTGTAACGAGATATGTATTTAGTTACATTATGAAATCTTAAAATGTTACAGCAGTTGAATTTAAGTTTAATCAACACAGAATACAACGCTATGATAGGCTTATTATTTTACTATGCTACGGAATATATATAACGTACACGATAAGC
>JABFFF010000074.1:0-128030 GCA_013623665.1 Fusarium sublunatum
TTCCAAACCCCTCCACTCCACCCGTGTCTTCCCCTTTGAGGCGCCGAAATCCCTGGGAGCTTCCTTCAGGTGGTTTTTTCGTAGAGAGCTCACCTCACTCAAACTCACTGTTCCAACTCCCGCTTCTTTTGCTCCCTCCCGTCTTCCATTCTCATTCTCATCCTCATCCTCCCATCGCAATTCCTCTTGTCATAATCTCAGGCTCTCGCTTCTTCTGTCGCAGAGCTCCTCTTCCATTCTCCATCTTCAACTTCATTGTCGCAGCCCGCTTGAGCTCGTGTGCAGTGGTGAGTGTGCCTTTTCCCCGCCGACCCTCGTGAGCTCTTGAGATCGTGTCGCGATCTGTCGCAATTGCAATTGCTTCACTGAAGCCTTGAGAATTGCGCCTGTGTCTCGTTGTAATACCAATTCTGGCGTTCTGGTAGCTCTGGTTGCGGGTTCAGCTCCAGCTTCAAGTTGAGCCATTCAACTCGAATTGCACTTGACAGACAACACTGGTCGTCAACACGAAGCAAGCAGCCGCTAACCAGATCTTCTCGCTTTAGAATTGAACACAAGGAATAAGCCGACACTTGCCAGCTCATTCCAAACTCATCTTTTTCCGTTCCTCCTCATCCCATCCTCATAATTCAAAATGTCCGCCAAGTCGATCCTCGAGGCCGACGGCAAGGCCATCCTCAACTACCACCTCACTCGCGCTCCTGTCATCAAGGCGAGCCCTCTTCCTGCGCCTACAACTCACAACCCTCCCAGCAGACTCGCCTCGCTTCACTTCCCTGAGGATGCCAACGTCGAGGACATCCTGAACCAGGCTGAGGTCACCTACCCTTGGCTCCTCCAGCCCAACGCCAAGTTTGTCGCCAAGCCCGATCAGCTCATCAAGCGACGAGGAAAGAGCGGTCTTCTGGCCCTGAACAAGACCTGGCCTGAGGCTAAGGCTTGGGTTGCTGAGCGAGCTGGTAAGGAGCAGCAGGTTGAGCACACCACTGGTGTGTTGAGGCAATTCCTTGTCGAGCCTTTTGTTCCTCACCCCCAAGACACTGAGTACTACATCAACATCAACTCAGTCCGCGATGTAAGTTGAAGTCTTGTTTCCTCTGCATGTCGTGGTTGGATGAGACGGTGGTCTGGGTCAGTTACCTGAGATTCCTTGGGAGAAGACCCTGAAATCATGGAGTCAACGAAAGATGATAAGAGAAGGAGAAGATTTGTGAAGAGAAGAAAGGGGACTGCGGCAACTTGTAGGCGCCTGGCGTTGCAAAAGTTGAACCGACGGATTTTGTGGGCTCGTCCATGCTTGTGCCGGCAATCATTCTTTGAACCGAGACGGGCCAACGGAAGTAGCGATAAGGAATCCTCGGAACCCAGCCCCTGGTCTTCTCGGACCCTTCCGCAGCAACCCACATATACTGCCGGCTCATCCACCGGCCCATCCCCAACTACCGATGCAGCTCAGCTCAGTTGACTAACATGTTCATCTATAGGGCGACTGGATCCTCTTCACCCACGAGGGTGGTGTTGATGTTGGTGATGTCGACGCCAAGGCTGAGAAGCTCTTGATCCCCGTCGACCTCGCTGAGTACCCCTCCAACGAGGAGATTGCTGCTACTCTCCTCAAGAAGGTCCCCGAGGGTGTCCACAACGTCCTCGTCGACTTCATCACCCGCCTCTATGCCGTCTACGTCGACTGCCAGTTCACCTACCTTGAGATCAACCCTCTTGTGGTCATCCCCAACGAGGACAAGACCTCTGCTGCTGTCCACTTCCTCGATCTTGCTGCCAAGCTCGACCAGACTGCCGACTTCGAGTGCGGTGTCAAGTGGGCTATTGCCCGATCCCCCGCTGCTCTTGGTCTGACCAATGTCGCCCCTGCTACGGGCGAGAAGGTCAACATCGATGCTGGCCCTCCTATGGAGTTCCCTGCCCCCTTCGGCCGTGAGCTGACCAAGGAGGAGGCTTACATCGCCGACCTCGATGCTAAGACTGGTGCTTCTCTTAAGCTTACCGTCCTGAACTCCAAGGGCCGCATCTGGACTCTGGTTGCCGGTGGTGGTGCCTCGGTCGTCTACGCCGATGCCATTGCCTCTGCTGGTTTCGCTGATGAGCTCGCCAACTACGGTGAGTACTCTGGTGCTCCCACCGAGTCCCAGACCTACCACTACGCCCGAACCGTCCTTGACCTCCTTCTCCGGGCTCCCGAGTCCAAGGAGGGCAAGGTGCTCTTCATCGGTGGTGGTATTGCCAACTTCACCAACGTTGCTAGTACCTTCAAGGGTGTCATCCGAGCGCTGCGGGATTTTGCTCCCAGACTGATCGAGCACAACGTTTCCATCTGGGTGCGACGTGCCGGTCCCAACTACCAGGAGGGTCTCAAGAACATGAAGGCCGCCACCCAGGAGCTCGGCCTCAATGCCAAGATCTTTGGCCCTGAGATGCACGTCTCCGGTATTGTGCCCCTGGCTCTCGTCCCCGGCAAGTGGGAGGAGAGCAAGGCTCAGGAGTTCCAGGGTTAAGGGGATGAGATTTGAGCAGGGGATTGTTATGGTATAAAGGGATGATGCAGGTGTAAAATGACATACCTGTAGTGAACGACTATTTGTACTGCAAGATAGACAAACGGGAAATAGGTGGGGCGATGCAATTCTTAGGGCTTGGGACCAATGATGGTCGAACAAGCCGTGTATGGCAGTATTTGAGCTATGACGGAAAGAAAGCTAATAGATCTGATGACATTTACGGATTTGATGAGATTTCCTTGGTGACTGAAAGTGTTTGCTTCGTCCATGGCTGAGTGCTAGCTAACATGTTGGGAATACAAACGGAATGTAGACTATCGAGTGCCCTACACAGCCCACCTATCAAATGGTAGATCAACTTGATACCGATCGATACATCCTACTATGCAGTCTTTCCTCGTCGGTAGAAAGCTAGGACTAGTCCTTGTACTACCCAGCTCTGCAGCTCGACTCCTTTTTGGAAACAGGATCCCTTGTACAGTCAAGCTCCTCCATTCAACCCGTATGGTCACCATATCCATTCGTGATGCCTGGACTCAGCACCTTCCCTTTTCCAATATCATATTTCCTTGTTGAATCTAACCTGCTTCTTGTGTGACCCTGTTGAATCATGCGTAGCTCAAGTCATAAACTCTAGCTTCACTCTTACCGCCTTGTCCCAGAATAGGAAGAGTCAAACAACCACCTGCCTCGATAGGCAAACGCGGCAAGAACCCGTCATTGGTGGTATGCTGTTTCCCCGTTCAATCCGGCGTTCGTTCGGGGCCCGGAGCTGACAACGGGGGTCAACGGCCTGCCGAGCTCCCGCCGCCGAGACATCCAACGTACGTTGGTTGACGCAATTCAGGGGCCACGGGGTTAGAAAAGGCACGACAAGGGAAGGACACTACGTCGTCTCTCGACCGGGTGACCAAGTAGCTGTGAGGCAAGCGGGTCTGCCTGAGCAATCAAAAACCAGTCCATGTAAACACTGCTTTCATTCTTCTTTCTTTCAACCTTCAAACGGAGCTGACTCTTGCCTCTCATCATCACGACTCGCATACAAATCAAGCCCTGCACTGAGCCTCCTTCAAGATCTCATCCTCCAAAGCAAAGACCTCTCCTCGCACTTCCCGTCCGGGTGTTTGTCGCGTTTATGGAACGCCCACATCACCCTGGGACTTGCAACAGCAAGGTCCTTGCATCCCACTTCACCTCGCATCTTCCAGTCCCCTAAGCCACTGTATGTCTCTCTGGACCTCGTTGTTATCATCCGCTGACTCTCATCTCATTCAGACTGCCTTCGTCCAAAGCTTTGTCAAGTGCAGCATTCACCCTGTTCACCAAACGTCTCTCGTCAACCGTGAACAAAACCTTGCAATGTGAGTACCTCCTCTGTCAGTTCATAATACCCTAGAGGCTGATGTCCACCAAGTTCAGCATGCCAGGATACTATGATTATGACGACGATTATTACTATAGCTCGAGTTGCTGTGTTGGGTGCTGTCGCGCTGGCGACTTTGGCACCCACGATGGGTGCGGCCCCTGCTCCTGTCGACGTTCCTTCAAACCCGACTATGATCGTACCGTCTACACTGGCTGGAGTTTCGGCCAGTACTACCCCGGAGAAAATGACAACGCAGGGTCCTCCTCTGCCGCAGCTGACGGGAAGACGAAGACCCCTGAGGAAAAGGAAGGCAACAAAGAAAAGATGTCCGCGTCTGTGAAAGAATCTGAGCAGGAGGTCAACAAGCCCGAAAAGACCAGCAAGGGCTCCAACCCCAAGACCGACAAGACCTCCAAATCCTCCAAATCTTCTTCCAAGAACGCCGAGAAGAAGTGAGCGTCGCTCCATTGGTTCAATATGGGTAAAACTATGCTGTCGGGCTGCAGCAGCCTTCATGCTGCTACTGGTGCTCTTGTTGTTGTTGTTGTTGTTTTGGCTCAATTTATTGAGATTAGGACCATCACTGTCGCCGACTCTAACTGGAGTACTGGCATGAGAACAGCCCCTATGTATTGATAGTATTGAGAACACAGGACAATGATCCTGAGTCGACCAAGTGTTGATAATAATACCACTTGCGTCCTGAAACCACTGTTCCCTGCCTGATGTTGTTTCACGATTTTAAGAAAACAGCTGTCCGACCTCAGTGGTCGAGTAATTCGGAATATTCATAAGGCATAGTTAACGTTTTTTGTATTGATAGCAAAAGCTCGAATCTTGAGATCTCAATGATCTATCGAATGAGCAGGCCCCAAAACGCGAGCCTGAGAAGCAGTAACTGCCCCTTAGCCACATGAATGGCAGAGGCGTGTGGTATCGTATGCTCTTCACATCTTTAAAAAAATAAACACGACGTAACTCCTCCCCCCCTGAGCATCAAATGAAAATCGCGCCTATTCCCACCACTTCCGCACACCTGTTTCATACAGGTCGTTCACAGTGCAAACATCATAACGGCCAAAGGCAGGGCCATGGCCCAGACCATGGGCAGGTTGAGGGCAGCGGCATCCTCGTCATCGTTTGAGTCATCTTCACTACCGCTGGGCTCTGTGCTGTTGTCGGTGCTTGTGCTGTTGTCGTTCTCGGTGCTCTCACTGCCAGTGTCCGCGTCGTTCCTACCTGACGCATTGGATTCGTCCTCCTCGAGAGGAACCACCTTGAGATCTTTGAGCGCGCTTCCGTCAGCATTACTGACAGAAAGCTTGACGTTCCAGTCCGAGATCTTGATGATCTTTCCGCTCGGTTTGTTCTTAATACCGTCGTCAATCAGCTTCTGAGCGCCCGGGGGGACGTCAGGAAGAGTAAAGTTGTTGTCAAAGCCACTCTCCTTGATCAGGCTGGACTTGCAAGTGGGAGGCTTGGGGGAATTCTTGCTTGCAGGCTGAGATTGGATCTTCTTCCAGTCGATCTTAGCGAGCTGGTTCTTGAGACGGTTGAAGTCGCTGAGAATACGGAGCTTGTCATCACTTATCTTGACAAGACCGTAGTTGTTGGCCTCCTCAGTATACTCGTAAACAACGCCGCCAGAAAATACGTGGGTCATCTTGTCGCTGTATATGGCTTGAGTCTCGTTCCAGTAACGCGGCTGAGGACGGTTGCAGCCATATTCACTGAAGAAGACGGGCACAGAGGTCGAATTAAGCCCATCAACAAGATCATCGTAAGAGGAGCTCTCGAAAGTGGCTTCAGGGCCGCACCACGAGTACGAGTTGAGGGCGAAGATGTCTGCACGACTCATATCACCGTCGTCGTCTTCAATCGAGCACTGTAAATAGTTCCAGGTGTCCCAGAGGACCTCGCGGACATCAGCGGCGGAGTACCCAACAGGAATCTGACGTTTCAAGTTGTTCTTGATGTAGTTCTTGAGGTCGCGAGTGAGGGCACGAATATAACGAGGAGCAAACTCAGCACTGGACAAGTCGTTGATGACCTCGTTGGCTGAGAAGAAAAGAAGAGTGTTGGGGTAGCTGCCAAAGGCCTCGGTGATAGCGAAGGTGCGGTTGAGGTAGTCCGCGTAGTAGCTCTCCCAGGGGTTGATTGAGTGAAGGGCCTCACCCGGCAAAGGGGAGTTGACATCGAGCATCATATATATGCCAGCCTAACAGTAGCATGTCAGCTTGTATTCTCTACACTTGTTCATAGAGTAATGACTTACCGCGTTGAAGATGCTAGCACACTCATCATGGTTGATGTCGGGGTCGAGGTTGTAGACACGAATGGCGTTGATGCCCAGAATCTGCATGAGAGCAGCATCTCGCATACAGTCGTCTTTGTCGCTCAAAGGGTCTTTTCCCTTAGAAAATCCCGCACTGCCCCCGCCTTGATAGGCCATACCTACTAGCTGCAGAGCATCGCCAGTGTCGGGATTGACAAAGTTGGTTCCTCGTATTTCCAGAGAGGGCACAGCACCGACGACCGCGGCCCCAAGGGCCAAGAGGGCGGCGTTGATAAGCATGGCGGTTAAAGATCTCTGAGTGTGCTGAAGGGTTCCAAAGCCGTGATAAAGTCGTAATGTAGTCGCTTGTTAAGTCTAAAGACGAGACGAATGTGGTTCAGCTCAAGGCGAGAATGCGTCAAGATATTTGGTGATGGTGAGATGCGGAGGAGAGGTGACCAGCGCACGTAACGAACCCGTCGCAACGGGAAAGAGCGATATCAAGAAGCGAAAGACGGTCCACAATTCGACAAGCGAATTGGGTAACGAAGAAAGAGCGTACGAAACTGGAAGAAAAATAAGCAGAGTGGAAGAGAGAGAGGTGGGAGAAGATGAAGTTAAAGAAGGTGGCACAGCGTTGAAGGTGGTCAGTGACTGGCAGTGAAACGATGTGATATTACTGGCAAACAACCGCGGATGGAGATAATAATCCAATGTAGCGGATAAAGCAAGCTCAAAGAAGGAATAATACCGATGCCAAGCACGAAATGGGGGATGGTGCATACATCCTTTCATCAATTATAATTCGAGCTGTTTTCAGTCTATTACACCATTGTCGGGACGGTCGGCCACGGCATTTGACATTAGCATGAACAAATCAAGTTCTGGTTCAAGCCAAGCATCAAGCCAAGACGGATAGCCGCCTTCTAGCATAGATAGCATCTTGGAAAAGTGCCTACCAGCCTCGATCTGAGAAGCAAGCAAGCAAGGAAACAAAACAGCGCAAGATCCTTTCTCTTCCTCTCTCCATCTTCATCCCTCACCCATTCTTTTCTTCCTTACCCAAACAAGCAACTACATAATAATTGCAGTACCCTTTGGCTGACATGGTTCCCTGCCCTGGCGCGCTTGGCAGAAATCGCTTTACCGTTTGCAGTCTAGATTCACTCGCTTGGGCGATGGGAACGGGTTTCGACACGGGTTCAAGGCCAGGTGGGTTGACAAAAAAACGGGTTATCTGCGAGGAGTTTAGAGGGCTGCTATAATAACTAGAGCATATTCTAGGTGTATTCTAGACTAAGCTGCCTAAATTATTTAGTCATCTCTTGCCTAAGATTGGACGATGTCCTGGTTATTTACCGGACCGCCTAAAGGCCTAGTTTGAGACTGAAGCGGATAATGAGATTGACAAGACCAGCAGTCATTGGTGAATCTCGTCTGTCACGGAAGCCAGCCACTTGGAGATAGGATCAGCCACTCACTGTTCCTGAATGACAAAACAGCCGTTAGATGGATCTTGGTTCCACCACGTTTTGGAGGGCTGCTTGTCATTCAACATCCTTGCCAGTTTCGGCCACCGCAATCTTAAGTTCTGTAAAATTACTGGCAGATTCTGTCAACATTGCCGATGGTATCGTGATTTCTCCAGCGTCAAAATGATTCCCTCCTTGGATATGTCGGTGAAGCCCACAATCATAAATCATCATTACCCTTCCTATTACTTAGCCCTGCATTTAGTCCATGCCGAGACCTTGGGTCTGTCCCCCATCCGCTTGCAGAAGGAACAAGTGATCCGGGATGCCATCTGATAGCGCTGGATTGGTCCATGTCATTCTCGGCATAAAGTGCTACCTCGATCTTACTATCATATGTTGTCACCGTGGGGTGATTCCCAAGGCCAATTAGCTCTATAAGTATTGCACAATCATATTGATCGATTGTAATGCTTCAAAATGCTTATTTACCATTAGTCAACCCTCGTCCTGCAACGTCCTATTCGACGGTCCCTCCATGCGGTGCTACAATCGCGTCGCATGCAGTCGCAATCCCAGTCGAGCGATTTACAAGTCAGCCAATGGGACTAGACTAACCAACTACCGTAGTGTTCTAGACCTAGGCGCTGAACAGGGTAGCGTTATATTGACGCCTTCGTCCAGCCTCTGTTCTTTGCCGATTTCTACAGTTCGTCCACTGCGTTGAGTGTTGATATCCTCCACTTGACAGTCGTAAGCACGGCCTCTCCCTATCCCATGGCCCATCAGAAACTACCCCGGGTACACTAATGAGTGTTCCATCGTGCACGGAGTGTGAATCTGAAACTAGCAGATAAAGTACGTTAGTAGGGACTACTTACGTGAAGCAATTTAGTCTATCCCGGTCTCATGTAAAACAAGAAGTACGCTCCAATTCATTTCTTGTATCCCAATTACTTAAAACGAGCCATTACCCAATACTAGTTTAAGCATATTCAATGCAATTCACATAACCAGTCCGAATTAATAGGAATGACCTTGCACCAGTCTCGACTCTATGATCCAGATCATTGTAATGGGACCTACCTCAACCTACAACCTACAACTACATGTACCCATGTGAAACTGGCGGACTACGAGAATACTACCAACATATAAGACAGGAGGCAACGTAAAAAGTAAAGAAAAAGAGGGTGACAAATACAGTTACCAGCAATAACTACTTACCGCCGCTGGTGGCCAAACAATGCTGCTTTGGAGTACCCTATACAGCTACCGAAATTAGGTAGGTGTCCACCGCAAAAACGTCATATGTGACGCTCAGATCGTAGTACCGTCTATTGATTGCAAAGGGAACCATTAGAATGAATACCAAATCGTGTTGCTGTTCGCTCATATCTGACAGAAACCTTGCGGCCTGCTGCTGCGCTTGCTGTTCCCAAGAGCTTACAGTATCTCCTGTATTAGCCGATAACACATACCCGTGGTTGCAAGAGGGTTTCAACGAGACACAGCATCGCGGTGTAACCATCCTCAACAAATTGAACGTATGTGCCGGATATGAATTACATCGCTATCTCACTTCTCACAGCCTAATTCCAAGCTCTTATAGCTCAAGGGACCAGAGTGTATTGTAGAAATATACTTACACGTGCTCATCAGGTTAAAATAGCAGTAAACCTTGTTATAACTGCCGGTCACCACGGTCTTCCTCAGTGGTTCCATGTTGTGATTGGCTTCAGAGATGTGAGGCCACATCTACTAGCATACCGAACACGAACTGGATACTATTGTCGGGGGCTATGCTACTCAAGCCTCCGAGACTATTGGAGTACATACGGTGGTCTTACACTGCCCTCAACGAGATACAAAGCTTCCTTTAATTTATAACCTTCTCTAGCAAGCTTTAACAGAGGAATGCGAGCAACGCTTTCACCGTTTCAAGAGAGCCATTAGATAAGTGATAGATCAATTGATCAAGCCACTCAAAACTAGATGTTCTATCTTTCACACTGCCGTCACCTGTACCTATCAGGTCCTTGCCCATGGCAGCTTCTTTACTTATAGTAACTTGGCTAGCTACCATGGGTTAAGCTTTACGTAAATGGACGATAACAATAACCAGTATCATTAGTGTCCGTCCAACTGATACGTTGGAAAACACTCAAGATATCCTTGGATATAACTTACGCATTGGTTTGTTCTAAGACCGTCTCACACTATGAATCTTTAGTTTCTGAACCCCTATCGAGTTTTATAAAGAGGCACAAACTTCATTGCGACAACGATTCCTACAATGGTGTACATCACGCGCGTTACAGTTTGTACCCTAGATGAGATTAGCATTGTCAACAAGATTGGATAGATGGACTGAGAACAATCCAGTATATACCGTATTCGGCTTGCAGTATGTATGTTTTACCTCTGCAAGGACTGGGTCAAGTGCGGCAAGAGTAAGAGCATTACAGCCGTTCAATGAACTGGATTCGGAGATACTAAGTTTAAGCTCAATAACTTTTTTATATTGTGGGTTGGTAGTATTAATTCAGAAATCAGGCGCAGTAAGGGCATCACAACTTAAAAGGAATTGATACACTATGTAGGCAACGAAACTAACTCCAGATTAGAGTATGGGGGTAATCGGTCTGATTAAAGCATAGAAAAAGGCCAAATAGCTCTCCGGGGTAACACTGAATGAAAAAGAAGAAAGTCGTGTAGTACAGCTTCGATACGGGCTGATTAGCAGAGGTTCTTGAGGCATGCAACCAGAAAGCCTGGTTTGCATCGGTCAGTTCCCGTCCCTCGATACATGGCCCCAAGAATCCTGCTCCCATTTTTACTCGCTTGCCGACGTCATAGAATCGATGTAAGGGGCCTTTGTCGGTTCGCCATGGTCAAGTTGACACGCGAACCTCCTGGCAAAGCAACTACTTTTGGTTTGCTGTACCTCAGGCCGTAAAATATGTGGAGTGTCGTAACAAATGCGGGCTATCGAGCTGCCCAGAGACGCCGTTGCTCCATCGCCAGCACAACTTCAAACACAAAAGTCGACCTAGTAGCCGTTCATCGTCATTCGTTGCGAGTTTCGGCTCAGCTCGCGGTCGGCAGCAGGGCTGATGGGTCGGCTGCTGGCGCCACCATGAGCACTGCTTTCCTTCAGTGCCAGCAGTTGTTTGGCACGGAAGGTCTCGTAGTGGATCTGAGAGGTGGTCTCAATGAGGTCCTGAAGGTGGGTTCGGAGGAGGAAGTCCCGGAGGTAGACGAATTCGCAGTGAGTTTCGTCCTCGACATTGATGACACCCCATCGGTTCTGACGACCACGGACCTGCTTGCCGTTGACGATAATGGACTTCTCCGAGCCGACAACAGCGAAGGGAACAAGGTTCTTCCACTAGTTAGCAATCGTAATTTCAAGGCGCAACATAGGCTGATATAAACAAACCTTGATCTGACCGTTCAGAGCACGCTCCTCATCGTCAAATTCCTCGTTGTCGTAGGGGTACATCTTGAGGTTGTGGAAGGCAAACTCCTCCTTGATGCGCTCCTTGAACTCCAGGCGCTCCTCGACAGTCAGGGTGTCAGCCTTGGCAATGACGGGCACCACGTTGACAACATCGGACAGCTTCTTCAGCACAACAATATCGATGGGCTTGAGGGAGTGTCCTGAGGGCTGGATGAAGAAAAGACAACAGTGGATACGGGTATCCTGGATATAGCGCTCTCGCTGTGCAGTGAGCTCCTTGCGCAAGTACGCGGAGTGCTGATCCTTGATGTACTTGACGATGGGGTCCCAACAGCGGTCGTTGTTCACCAAGTCGCCGTAGCCGGGTGTGTCGACGATGTTGAGTCTCAGTCGGACACCGTTCTCCTCGATCAGGTGGGAAACGGCCTGGATCTCGGTGGTTTGGCGGATAGGCTCGTCGGGCTGGAAGCGACCCTTGGAGTCGATCAGGTGAGAAGCGAAGATGGTGTTGATGAGCGTCGACTTGCCCATACCAGTCTGACCTACAGGACGCAAGATGTGTTAGCAAGGAAGCGCAAAGGAGAGCACTGCCGTATCATCACCATCACCCCATGTACATGCCATAGGCGCAATTGCGAAACAACTGTGTCAGCACTTACCAACGCAAATGACGTTGAACTGGAAGCCACGCTTCAGGAGCTTCTTCTCGATCTGAGAAGTGATGCTGTCGAAACCGACATGGCTCTGGGGGTAGATAGTGTTGGGAGCGGCGGCCATCTTGAATAATTCGGAGACTCTGTCGACTAAAGGAGGGAGTGTAAGAGTTGAAGCTTGGGAATGTTGCGAATATTCCAAGAAAGAAGGACTGAGCAGCCGAAGCACAAGGACAACACGAGCGCAAAGAGTTCGAAGTGACGCTTGAAGATGTAGCGAAGCTGGGAGTTAGAGGTTTAGGAGAGGCGGCGTGGGACACGACGGGATGCTAGGGGGAACTTTTCGGCTTGGGCTGCTCCTGCCACCTTAACAAAACAATTTCCCTACTGGAAGGGAGGTGTCAGGGAGGTCCAGGGTCCGAAAGAAAGGGGGAAAGCGCGTCTGCAGCTTCTCATTGGCTGAATTGAGTCTGTGCGTCGGTTAGCTGCTGATTGGCCCCGATGGCACTTTGGGGAAGGACCATCAGACTTTTGAGGTTCGGAATTTGAAGCCTCGTTAAATTGATCATCGCGACTCTAATTCGAGCCCGACAATCGACGAATCGCATTGTCTTGCCAACGGACGACCACTCGCAATTGAGTAGCTGGGAATCGATCAACTCAACTCCAGTCATCTTTCGAATACCCTGCCTACGCCTGTACGAGATCTCACCTTCGCCTTCGACTGGACCACAAGTCCAAATACATCGTTATCGTTCTGAACTCGACATATCCTCCGTCAAAATGGCTGTCTCGATACTCCCCCGACTCTCAAATCCAACAATCCTCTCTGCAGTCTCTTTCCGCCAATTCACTCACAAGCTCTTCCCATCATTGTCGATTGCGATTCCTGGCGTTTCCCTCAACCTACCCACTATCGATGATATCTGGGAGTCTGTACTACGTGCGGTGCCCAAGAACAAAGTCTCCCACTCGAAAAAGCGACACAGGCAAATGGCGGGCAAGGCGTTGAAGGATGTGAATAACTTGTGTCGGTGTCCCGGATGTGGTCAGCCCAAGCGTACGCATCGGTTATGCCAAACTTGTCTCGAAGGTACAGTATTGCATCTGTCCACCAATAAACAAGAATTTTTCTGACTTGATGATAGAAATGAAGCAAATCTGGCGACAGGACTACCCCAACGACAAGCCAGTCTAAGAAACTGAATGTGGAAATTTGGGGATTTATCAATACTGTAACAAGAGTCTGTATAGTCACCACGAGATCATGCACACGATAGGCGTTTCGGCTCACTTGAGCCTTGTAAAAACATTAAAAAAAATTCCAAAGACGTTAAAACCATCGAATTCTTTTATATGTGGTCATTTGATGGCCTTGTACGAGATTGTTATGGCTTGTTATGCCCCTCCAACTTGAGTAGTCTGAAATACTCAAAACCGTAATGTGATTCTTTTCGTAGAATACCACCATGATTTCTGCCATAATCTAAGATAGAGTCAATATTATATCCTACTATGTACAAGCTTGGCTGGTTTCCATGGTTTTGGAGCTCTGTGTATATGACCCCCTCTGATGCCCCACCAAGCAAGCCTGCGATTCGCAGCTCACTCCCAGCCAAACACTTTGATTCATACACAACGTCATACTGAAGAGTCGAGAAAACACATACTCAGACCTGAGGTGGGAGAGATGGTAAGAACCGACCGACAACCTTAAAATCTCATAAACTAAGCTAATTTTCTTCAGTCGAAACAATATTTGACTACGCATACCGTGGATAATGGTGAGCACCTCCCCGCCGCGGGGCGACAAGCAACCAGATCTTGAACGAGCAGCTTACTGAGAGCGTATAGCCCACATCACCGACATCTTCTCTATTGCGACCACGCCCAAAGCTGTGATATCAGGCAGTGGCTCTTCAACACTGCACATTCATGACACCACTGACTCTTCATTCCCACTCAAACAGTCCATCTCGGACGCACACAAGCTAGGGTGTCACCATGTATGCACCTCACGGAGCGGCAATGTCGCTGCGAGCGCTGGCTTTGGAGGCGAAGTGAAGATTTGGAAACTCGACAGTGACACTGGAGAATGGAGCCTTGGCGGTGAGATCACAGGACCCTCAGCGAAGCCTGGCGAGGCTTGGGCGATGGCGCTGAGCGAGGACGGCTCTTATCTTGCAACCACGACCAATGATGGACGAGTCAATGTCTGGGATGTCGTGGACGAGAAGAAGCCCAAGATTCGCGAGTATGAGACTGGAAGTGCTGGATCAGGTAGCTTCGGCATGTCTGTGGACTTGAGCCGGGATGGAAAATATACTGCCAGCGGGCACCAGAATGGATCCGTCTACATCTTCAACAACGGTACAGGTAGGGTCTTGTATTCACTATCTGGTAAGTCTTCTCAAGTTCTTTTCACGTCGTCTCACTGACATTCGCTAGGTCTTGCGAAGCCTGTACGATCGGTTGCCTTCTCTCCAGGCAATACCCGACTTGCAGCGGCAGGGGATGCTGGTATTATCGCACTTTACGACATGAAGCACGGAGAGCACATTGGAAACCTGACTGGCCACTCTTCTTGGATCACGTCTCTCGATTGGAGCGACACTGGAGAGTACTTGCTCAGTGGATCTATGGATGGCAAGGTCAAGGTATGGTCAATTGAGCGGACTGCCTGCGTTGCTACGCATAGCGAGACAGACAAGGCCCTCTGGTCGGTGAAGTGGCTACCAAAGACGGTCAGAAGCGAGATGTTTTGCACGGCTGGCGCGAACAGGAGCCTTTCGTTCTATCGGGAGGCCACTGGCGGTTGATGATGTCATAGAACGACCATTTTTCTCATAAAAGCGACTATTCACAGCACCAGATAAAGACGTTTAAATCATCAAGGCAGCCGGATTACAATAAGATGTTGGCCTACTATTGGCTGACATCCAACCTTCAAAGGACTACATGACGTACACGTGACCTCGTTCCTGTTTCGCGGTTGCGGGGCAACCTTTGCTTGCACTCCGTCATACCTACCTGTATAACCAACCTCGTGAATTGCGCCAGCATTAACTGGCCCAGACTATCTTACCTATATCTCTCCATACCAGTCACACGTCCTTCGCCCAGAAATTGCAGTCATATCAGAATATTATCGGATCACACCGAATCCGACTTCACTTACACGCCATCAAACGTTATCCACCTCCAACTCAACAGTGTCATCTCGCTTGCAATACCATGCCCACAACTCGACGATCCGCTGGAAGCGCTCGTGGCAGGGGTCCTCCTGCCAAGGGCCAGTCTACCCTCAGCTTCTCAAACAAAGTGACAAAGCCTGTGCCCAAGAATGCCAAGAAGTCTGTCATCTCGGCTTCTGTCGCAAAGATCGACCCTAGTCAACATGCAAAGCAGCACGAGACAGAGGACATCGTTGTGGACAAGCCGGAGATCGCGGAACTTGAACCGATAGAGGTTGAGGAGGAAGAGGAACAAGCTGTTGAACCCGAAGTAGCACCAGAGCCTGGGAAGTCCGAGTCGGAGCTACAGGCAGAAAAGATCACAGATGCGCAAATCAAGAAGTACTGGAAGTCCATCGAGAACCAATGGACTACTCCACGATTACATCAAGAAGGTGTATCTTTGAGTGAAAAGATTCTCCGGTATTTCGATGTCAGCTCACAATATGGGGTAAGTCACCACAACTTCCAAGGATGTACTAGAACTAATTCCCCAGCCCTGTATCGGCATGCCTCGTATGAAGCGCTGGAAGCGCGCGGATCGTCTCGGTCTCAACCCCCCAGTCGAGGTTCTCGCTGTCCTCATGAAAGAGGAGAGCAAGGGCAGTGGCAAGATTGAAATGGCACATATGGACGAACTTCTCAATTCAACTGCCGTAGGGGCTTGATTTGTCTAATTGATTGGTCACCGAAGCGTTTTAGGGAGCAGGGCGTTTGGGGGAATAATCATTGCTTGCTGATGTGACTTTATCTCTTGTCACAACTGTTCTATGAAACCAAGGAGAACTAGTTAAACACACAAAGATCTATGAATCGAACTCCGAATACACCCAATATCTAGAGAGTAACGAGCCTTGCGGCCTCTGTCTAGTACCATATGCTCCTTGTCCGATGATGTGGAATGGGCTCTTTCCCAGCCGCTTCTAGTTCCTTCATGCTGTCGTAAAGAAAGAAGTCTATGAGGATGGCGTTGACATGGGCGTCAGGGTGCTGACGCAGGATCTCGCGTCGGATCAGCTCGACACACCAAATACTGCAGGCTGTTATTGTTAGCAAGTAGGTTATGGGTCAGTGTATTAGACGGCTTACCTCGTATTTGTATCTCCCATGAGCACCCACTATCTATCATCTTTTTATCCCTGACGGCCGCGGAAATAGCTGGAGAACAATACAGGGCACCGAAAGTTACGAGAATTTGAGGGATACGGTAATCGGCAAATATGGTGATCTTGTCGATGTCATGAAACTCGCCAAACGACTCGCCGTTGAAGCATGCCCAGAGGTCGGCCACAAGGATCTGAGCCCGTTTCAAGAGGCGGATCTTCTTGCCGTCTTCGTAACGATGCTCATCGCGAAAACAGTCAAAGTCCTGTGCAAGCAAGTTGACTAGGCGCGCTGCGGAGCCATCAGCTGCGTAAATGAGCTCTACAACAGAACCATCATAATGCTAAGCGGTTTTGATTAGATATAGTAAGTGATTATAAATGAAAGCGTTTTGGCTTACCTTAAAGAGAACCTGCCCGGCTTCTCGAAGGCAGTCTAGACGCTCCTGGAGCAGTGGGATCTCTTCTTCCGTGCACGATCGGAAGACATGTCTGAGAGATTCCAGAGTACACTCTTGTTCGTTTTGCCAGTAGAATGGATCAGTAATTGGGATGTCTTTGATTAAGTTAGCAATGTTGGTCCTGGTAGTGAGTAGTGAGTTACTGTGATCGAATGTACTGACTCTCATCAAGAGCCCTTTGAAGGGCTGCAACTAAACTCCAATAACCGGTCCATCTTTTCCCGCGATACTCAATGGCAAATCTCTCATCATCCGGCAACTCGGACCAGAAAGAGAAGTTTAGCAGGTCCATTGTGAAGATAAAATTGGCTGTGCTTTCATCCTTGGTCTTGGGATGAAGTTCATGCTCCGACCAGGTGGCAGTTGAGTAGCTTTTTTGCTGCATTTGCTTGTATATGCTCTCTGCTGCCCTTTTTGAGGCTCGCATATCGACGGCGACATCGATGCAACTATCATAGACGTATTCGGCGCTCTCGAGAACGCCTGTCTCGGGTTCCTCCTGGACTTCGATCTTCCCCTGAAGATGCTGGCGCAAGAGTTCCAGGAGCTCAGTGTCAACTTCGTCGTCAGACATGGTTGTTGGGGTGAAGATGGGTATAACCGTACCAAAAGTACAGAAAGAGTTAAGTGAAAGTGAGAGAGTGAACAAAGTACATGAAAGAATGAATATAGGTGGTGTAAGGTGAATCACTGGTCTGGTCAAAGAACACTTAATTTTTTTCGGTACCTCCCTACTGTACCTAAGTTATCAGGGGACCACCCATCGAGCAGCCACAGAGAGTGTCCTGGCTGAAACACAACAAGAAATGTACTAGATAAGAATTTATACAAGACTGTTTCTCTCAGCAGCCAATTGGCTTGATTGTAAATACATAGAACACCAGAGAGTTGTTCCAATTTGTTACCTGCATATCACTGTCATTATTGGATAAGCCGTGTGTCCCCTGGTCATGATTGAAAGCCTCCAGTGATGCTCAGTTGAGTAACCACCCCCTGACCAATCACAAGACCCAAATTCAGCAAGAATTCCCAGCTTGAGAACCTAGCTTGGCCCCACCTCAAACCAGTGCTGTGCTGCTCTCTCGTCTCCATGCATCAGCTCTGGGCTCTCACCACTAACATCCAATCTAATCTTCATCTTCAACCGATCGCGATCCTCCTCAAGACTTCACGCGAGGAAACGAAGCGCACCACCCACAACCGTATGCGCACCCCTCGTACCGTGTTACTGCTCTCTCTCGATCCGGCCTCCGCATCTACTGAGCGGTGACGATGACTATGGATGCGACGAGCGCCGACCAGGCTATGGCTCATGTCCAACAGGCTGTAGCTCCAGCTCCTGCGCAGCTACAGCAACAACAACAGCAGCCTTCTGCACCCGAAAACGCGCCTCAAAGACGTCAGCCTACCGTGACGCGCGATCGATATAATCACCAGTCGCTCGGCGCATCCCTCAATAGCTCCGTGAAGCAGGTACGTTAAATATACGTCAAGTTTCGCCTCTGCGCCATGATTGCGCATTGCGATTCGACGCGATGCAACATTGTTAAAGCGATACATCGGAAAATCTTCCGTGCACAATATCACGGCTTCTATGTTTTATCGATCCTGGTCTCGTTTCAAGAACTAACATGGAATGCGCAGGCTCGCGTGCTCATGGTTGGCGCCGGTGGAATTGGCTGCGAACTCCTCAAGAACCTTGTGCTCACTGGCTTTGGCGAAATTCACGTCGTCGATCTCGACACCATCGATCTTTCCAACCTTAACCGACAATTTCTTTTCCGTCACGAACACATCAAGAAATCAAAGGCTCTAGTGCGTCATTCCGACCGCGATACAATCGACTAAACAAACACGCTAACCGATGTCCAGGTCTCCAAAGAGGCGGCGCAACGATTCAACCCAAACGTCAAAATTGTCGCACACCACGCCAATATTAAGGATGATCAGTTTACTGTCGCCTGGTTTCAGCAGTTCCGAATTGCTTTCAATGCTCTGGATAACCTCGAAGCTCGCAGACACGTGAACAAGATGTGTCTGGCCGCTGATGTACCACTGATCGAGAGTGGCACCACCGGGTTTAACGGCCAGGTACAGGTCATCAAGAAAGGCGTTACCGCATGCTACGATTGTACTCCCAAGGAAGCACCCAAGTCTTTTCCCGTGTGCACAATTCGAAGCACACCCAGCCAACCTATTCACTGCATAGTTTGGGGGAAAAGCTACCTGCTAAAGTATGTCCGCAGGTCCATGTACACCACATAATGCTAACAAACTTAAGCGAAATATTTGGTACCAGCGAAGATCAGGCGGCTTTTGACCACTCGAGTGACGCAGACAATGGTAGGTTGGATCTCTTGCTGGAAATCCATGCATGCTGACAGAGAACAGCCAAGGAAATCGAAGAATTGAAGAAGGAGTCAGAGGCTCTCAAGAAGATTCGAGATGCCACTGGCACATCCAAGTTCGCCCAAATGCTATTCGACAAGGTTTTCAATGATGACATCGAGCGATTACGCTCCGTCGAGGACATGTGGAACTCGCGGCGAGCGCCTGAGCCTCTTAAATATGAGGCAGTTCTTGCACAAGCTGGTGATGCCATCGTAAACAAGGACGCGATCCTTAACGATGATCAACGAGTTTGGTCTCTAGAGGAGAGCTTGGTCGTTTTCAACGATAGCCTTGACCGGCTGAGCAAGCGAATTCTTGACCTCAAGAAGAACAAGGCACCTCACGACCCCGAACCTACCATAACATTCGACAAGGACGACATCGATACACTCGATTTCGTTACTGCAAATGCCAACATCCGTTCAACAATCTTTGGAATCGACAAGAAGTCTCGATTCGATACCAAGCAGATGGCTGGTAACATCATCCCTGCCATTGCCACCACAAATGCAATCGTAGCTGGCCTTTGCGTTCTCCAATCCTTCAAAGTCCTAAAGGGTGAATACACACAGTCTAAGGAAGTCTTCCTGACTCCTTTTGCGCCGGCTCGACTTCTGGCCCCTGACAGGTCTCGAGAGCCAAATCCCGAGTGCCCAGTATGCAGTGTGCATTTCACTAGTATCGTTGCGGACTTGTCTCGGGCAACCCTCAAGGATCTTGTTGACGATGTCGTCAAATCCAAGTTGGGCTTCGAAGGCAAGGAGTTTGTCGTGAACAATGACGTAGGAACCCTATTCGAATGTTTCGAAGATGGTGATGATGAGAACCTTCCGAAGAAGCTGAGTGATTTGGGTAAGACTATTATTTGCGTGTGAATAAATGCAGCGCTAACAAATATGACAGGTATCAAGCAGGACTCATTTTTGACTGTCATTGACCAGGATGACGAGGATACGTTTGTGAACGTCGTCATTAACATTCAAGAAGGGTTTGTTTTTGTTTTCCTTGATATCGAATCAAAGCTTACATATAACAGTACATTGGAAGGGGACAAGAGGCCTGTTGAGGCTACATTCTCAGAGAAGCCCGATATTCCACGGAAACCTAAGAAGTCCCAACCCGCCGAGGCGAATGGTAATGGCGAAGTTGACGGAAAGCCCGTTGAGGAGCCCAAGGGTCTCAAGAGACCACACGCTGAAGATGGCGACCAGCCTCTAAAGAAGCTCAAGATTTCAGAATCAGGGACCGAAATTGTAGACGTGGACCAGGACCAGGGCCAGGTTGGCGGCGGCGCAATTGTCATTGACGACTGATAAATCAACGACTAAAACGAGCAGCACATGTATTTTTGGATTCAGTCCTTTGCTATGCGGAACTTAAACCACCATCGAGGTTTAAGATGCAATTGTTCGCAAAGGCATTCGATGCGAGGAAGACAGCGGCCTCAGCCACCTCATCAGGGTCTCCCGGGCGACCTAGGGGGGTGTCTTGGAGAACAGCTGCCTGCATTTCTGGTTTGAGGTCTGAAAGGGGTATTGTACATTAATATCGACCTCTTTTCCTATGGGCGACCAGGCGCTTAAAGACGGGCCTCGACGAGGCAAAGGGAGGGATCAACTTACGATCCCACATTGGACTAGCTATCCAACCAGGTAGCAGGGCGTTGACGCGAACAGAGCGATGACGAGACTCACGGCATAAGGCACGGGTGAAACCTGTGATGATATGGAGTGAGCGGATTGATTTGGCATGTACCATAGTGGGAATGTAGTATAAAACTTGGGGAGATTTTATGAACGCACCAATGAGACCGGCCTTTGAAGCGGCATAGGCTGTGGCACCAAATCCGCCTTTGATGGCCATGAGACTAGAGACATTGATGATGCATCCTGAGAATGTGAGATGGAGTCTTTTTTTTAAGAACGGGTGATATAAGTCATACCGTGGGGGCGAACTTTGGCATATTTACAGACGAGCATTGTTGCGATGAGGTTAGTGTCGATTATATTACCAAGCTCATTATCTGTTGTTCTTTTGAGAATCGAAGTCTGGCTGATGCCAGCGCAGTTGACAAGAATGTCTACAGGACCGACAGACTCAGCCTCAGGTTGCTATCAGAGAGATTTCATGGTTAGATGCTTCCTAGATGTAGACTTAGTGTAGCTATAACTTACGGCTTTGGAGCCATTGAAGACGTTGTTAATGGTATCATGTTGCGTTCCATCAAAGCGAATGAAGCGATGCTGCGACGGACTGCTATCGTCCACCGGGAAGTATGGAATAAGCTGCGGTTCCAGCCGGGGCCGGGCTTCTACAGCGGACCGGCCGAGTAGGGAGATGACGGCACCGCGAGAGGCAAACGCGGCGGCGATACGGGAGCCGATGATGCCGGTAGCTCCGACTACGGCGCAGTGTTTGCCGGCGAGAGAGATTGCCATTGGAGAGGAGCTGTTGGTGAGGATGTGTTTGTGTAAAGTTGGTAGGTGGTGATGGGAGTTGGAGGTTCAGAGTTTCTTGTGCGTTGTGAAAATAGGTAGCTACGATATACCAAATCTTGAAGTTCTAGCATCACCAATTCTGGTACTCATATTATTCTTGATTATGAAAAGATCAGACAGTTTTACAACGAAATTCTAGTGTGCCATATACTGGATATGAAATTCACGTCTCAACCTCTGCACCTAGGTTATGGTGGCATATGAATCGCCGCATGAAACTTGGCTCTGGCTCCATAGCCAATCGTGCGACCCAAGGGGAGTCAGGTGAGCTGCCCAGACCTACACGCCTCTTGAGTCCTGGTTTAAGGTTTACGGATAATATTGAGAAGACGATATGGATAATACTCTCATATAAGCTTTGCTCTCAATTTACACACATTGTGACTCACAGGCGTTTTGAGTAGGACAAACCCTCACCTGCAGCGCATATAAATTGCAAGTCGGGTCCAACTCAGAAGAGAAATCTTTTCCTCTTCATCAGATGTGGTTCCTCCCAGAATCCGATGTTTTTAGCATCAAGCGGGCATGAAAGCTCCTAAGTCTCGTCGCAACAGTATGGCTCATTAGATTGAGGAACAGGGGGTCTGAACGATGATGATGAACCAATCCTTCAGTTAGAGTTGATTCGTTTCTTCTTTGAACAGGATTAGAGATACTGAGTTCCTTAAAGTACTAGTTATTGGTTTCTCTGTTTGAAATAATTAAAAGCGCTGATTTAATGCTGACCTGAAGTTGGGTCAGCCTACTCTTTGCTTGACATCTTTATTCTGGTGGTTATATTGCTTGCGCTCGTCGTGTTTTTAGGTCATTGATATGGAGGAATGTATAGTGTAGTGTCTAGATATATTTATTTGGTTTGTAACTGGTATAAGAATTCTTAATCGTGTATTAAGAACATTTATATATCGGAAATATGCTGCGCCTTGGTAAATAGGTACGTAGATGAGTAGAGCTCTTGTATTAGAAGCGGGTGGCTTCCTTGTTGGTGGACGCCCGCGGGCTCCATGACGAGAGTCGTTGCAGGGAACCAGCAGGGGAAGTGAGTGAATTGAGCACAAAACCTTGTCAAGGGCAGTACAGTAGTTCATGGGTAAGGCCTTGGATATATATGTCTTTCTTGTATTGAGTATGCTAACACCTCTAGTGTTTGACAATATATATTGGTGTTACCAAGTACAGTTGACCATCGTGACATCAAACAATACAGCAAACGAAGAATAACTCCAAGATTAGCTACTACAATTCAACAACATTACAGTTTGCATCTCTCAAACCGTACATAATTAACTACGTTGGATTGTGCCTGTTCAAAGTTCCAGGTTCATGTCACATAGCGCAAAACTCCACTCCCAACTCTGACCTACATACAGAGGACAGACAGCTACAGAGTAAGCTACAGTACCTCTAACAACTAAGCCTCCCCAGACTCAACATTAAAGCTTCTGGCCGCCCACGTGCTCCAACTTTTCCTCCTCAACTCTCTACCGAGATCAATGTTTCGTCGTCCCCCATCTCGTCTCTCGACCCCTCGTCGCCATTGACGTCTCGTCTCCAAAAACCATGAGCGACCCTCGACGCGATGCCCCGCCTACGACCACGACTGCGACGGCGGTTGTGCCCACGACAAACGGGAGCGTCTCGGCTAAAGGCGACGACGTCCCTGATGCGGGATTGAGGAGTCTTGATCACTGTATGCCTCTGGTACAAGTCCCCTTTGCGCTGCGACTCTTGCTGATTGATACCCCGTCTCGTAGACAAGCGTGCCCTGCCAAAATGGCGATACGACCTGCGCCAGCAGATGCTGCCTCTGATCCGATGGGAGACGCCCTATCTTGCCTGGATGCAGGAGAGACTACGAACTCCCGCCCTCGATAGCTACTTTGCCATCACCGCCAACCTCGGAACCCATACCTTCTTCATGATCGGATTGCCTATCTGCTTCTGGTGCGGATATGCCGCCTTCGGCAAGGGGTAGGTCACCCCATATACAGCTCTTTCCATGCGCTGGGCTGCGCCGCATGATGTTGTAGCACTTGTGAGACCAAATAAGGTGCTAATATACTGTCACTGTATAGGCTTGTTCACATCCTTGCTCTCGGTGTCTTCTGGACGGGCTTCATCAAGGACTTTTACTCTCTCCCGCGACCTCTGTCCCCGCCTCTGCACCGAATTACCATGTCTGGTTCTGCAGCCCTTGAATACGGATTTCCCTCGACACACAGCGCCAATGCCGTCTCGGTCGCCGTCTATGCGGTTCTAATACTGCGCAGTCCCGAGAATACACTTCCTGCAACGACAAAGATCGCTCTCGAATTCTTGGCCTACTTTTACACACTCTCCATCATATTTGGCCGTCTTTACTGCGGTATGCATGGCTTCCTCGACGTGATTGTCGGGTCTGTCATGGGAGCTGCTATTTCTATATTTGAATTCTACTACGGACCGCCGTTGGACGAGTACATGCACTCGAGCTCTTGGGTTGCGCCTCTCGTCGCTGCTATGATCATCTTGGTACTTGTGCGCATTCATCCCGAACCTGCAGATGACTGCCCGTGTTACGACGACAGCGTTGCCTTCGCTGGCGTTGTCATTGGTCTTGAATTTGGTACCTGGACGTACGGCAAGATTGCACTTGATCCCTGGGAGACTCATGCGCATGGTGGAGGAACTGTGGATATTACACATTTGGGTTTGGCAGCCAACGTGGCTAGAATCGTCTTTGGTGTTGCTGTTGTGTTTGTATGGCGTGAGACGATGAAGCCCCTGCTTCTCAAGGTTCTTCCTCACCTGTTCCGAATATTTGAGCAGGTCGGCGTGAACATGCCTCGACGATTCTTCACACCTGCTAGTAAGTACAAGACTGTACCGACAGGCTCCCGCATCGATACTCTTTTCCCCTCCCCCTCTGATTTTCCGCGTATGGTCGAAAGCATCCGGAATCCTACGACGCGAGGTCGTTCTGTGTCGATTGGACCTCAGAGTGCCGCCGACGCATACGAGACTCTGGCGTATAGGGAGCGCAAACGGCGCGAGAGCGTCAGCAGCAACCACAGCTTAAAGAGCAAGTCGGGTAATATTGAGCTCCAGACTACGCACGAGGACCATTCAGGGAAGGGTGCCCAGGCCTCAGGCTCGCAACCTCATCGCCTCAGTGAGTATGAGAATATGATGGGGACTGGTGAGGTTGTGGCAACACCGGCCACGGAAGACGAGCCGATCGAGATTCTCGTGACAGGTTCGGAAGACAGATTAGGGGAAAAGGAAATGTTCTCGCAACTAATCAAGCCCCGTGTGCGATACGACGTCGAGGTTGTGACGAAGCTGGTCGTATACACTGGTAAGCTATTCCTTCAGTCTTCAATACCCAAGAAGATTATGGCTAATGACTTTAGGTATTGCTTGGTTTGCGGTGGCCTTAATTCCCATAATGTTTGAGCTTGTTGGCCTGGGCACGAATCAGATACATGAGCAATGATTGATGAGACGAGACGCGACGAGGGGCCACCGCTTTGCATGATTTTTGGTCGCCCCTGATTCATATTTAAATATTATTTTCTCTTCTTGTTACGGAAACACAGGGCAACGAAGGGTGGGCGCTGGAACGGTTGATTGGTTAGGCCACAGAGGAACGTCCTTGGATGGTATAGCTGTAGAAACTGTAACTTTAGAGATGCTGCTCCTGGGGTATTGGTGAGCTGCTTTAATACAGGAGTAGGATGTTGAATGGGCTTTTATACTGGCTTTGTGATTATAAGACATGTGGAAATGTTTCGAAGAAATGCTTGAAGATGGAAGATGGGTTAGCTTATTTAAATGATGAGATACAAGTATACAACGATGGTATATCACTTAGATACATAAAAAATACCAGTTGTTGATGACAACTCATGAAACTATTGCATATTCTTATCATTACCTATACCAAATATCTATAGTTCGTACTTAAAATGTGTACTATGCGGTGTCGGCAGACTTAGAAAAACTATGGAGCACTGTGATTGGCTCTCGATTGCAGGGGTCTTAATTGATTGACACGGTCGACGCGTTTAGGTGCAAATCGCGTCTCCCCAGTGACCTCAATATTCAAACTTCCATACCTAGGAAGTACAACCAGCAGAACGAGTACTCGCCACAAAATAACTGCAACCACCAGCAAATCAGACCAGGGAAATGTCGGATTTTGGAGATGAGATGGACGTTGACGTCCCTACTTCCACCAAGGAAGTGACGTTTTCTTCTGAGGGAAACAAAGGCAAGCGAAGCGCTGCTAATCTGCCGGTGGAAGCTGAAGATAGCTTGCCTTGGTGAGTACTTGATTAAATGAAGCTTTGTCAGAGAATTCCAAGTTGACCGTATTTCAGGGTCGAGAAATATCGTCCAAATACCCTCGAAGACGTCTCCGGCCATCAAGACATCCTCGCTACCATCAACAAATTCATCGACCAGAACCGTCTCCCTCATCTCCTCCTATACGGTCCTCCAGGTACCGGAAAGACATCGACTATCCTCGCCCTCGCCCGCCGCATCTATGGCGCTGCCAACATGCGCCAGATGGTCCTCGAGCTCAACGCCTCAGACGACCGTGGTATCGACGTTGTGCGGGAGCAGATCAAGACGTTTGCTAGCACCAAGCAGATCTTTTCTATGGGTGGCGCCCGCTCAGGCAACCCAATGGCCGGATTCAAGCTCATCGTGCTTGACGAGGCTGATGCCATGACAAGCACGGCGCAGATGGCTCTTCGACGAATTATGGAAAAGTACACGGTCAACACACGGTTCTGCATCATTGCCAACTATTCCCACAAGCTGAGCCCAGCTCTGCTGAGTCGATGCACGCGGTTCCGCTTCAGTCCACTAAAGGAGGGTGATATTAGAGTGCTCGTGGATAAGGTGGTGGAGGAAGAGCATGTCAAGATTGGAGGAGAGGCGGTTGATGCGCTGGTTAAGCTGAGCAAGGGCGACATGCGAAGAGCATTGAACGTGCTACAAGCTTGCCATGCATCAAGTAAGGATACATGTGAAGTTCATTCTGATCAATTGCTAATATTTACTCAGGCACACCATTGCGAACAAAGGATGCACCCAAAGTGCCCGACAGCGAGATCCAACGGGATAACATCACAACAGAAACCATCTACAACTGCATTGCAGCACCGCCACCAGACGTCATTACGGAAATTGTGTCGACACTGCTCAAGACGTCAGATGTCACAAGCTGTCTCAACACCATCAACGCCCTCAAGGTGTCGCGGGGACTTGCACTGGCTGATATCATCACAGCGCTGTCTGAGGAGCTAGCGAAGCTGGAGGTGAGCCCGGAGGTGATGATCACCTGGCTGGATGGCCTTGCCAATATTGAGCACCGAGTCGCCGGTGGAAGCAGTGAGGCTATTCAGACGGGTGCAGTTGTGGGAGTTGTACGGAGCGGAGTTGAGTTGATGAGCCGGTGAGGCTTAGTGTGAAGATTCTAAGGTGCCATTGTTCGCAATGAGAAGAGCGATATGTTTTATACCATGTCATCGTCAGCTAGCAAGATATTTAAGAGGAATCGAGGTGGGAGCATGTACGAGTCAAGTACTTGGCCAGCGAGTTTACTCAAGGCGTTATAGAGCATGAATGAAAACAAGCATAGAATAATGAATGACTTGAAGTTCCTTGTCCAATTTATCCGTGATTAAAGTCATGATATACGGTTATATACCAGCCACATGCCGTATCTGTCGTGGCGTAAGCTGAACCTATATCGCAAAACATCCATGTCAGGCTAAATTTAGACGACACCTCTAAGTTGACGTTGCGATTTCGAGCATGGCGTCTCTGCGCATGCGCAAATTAACGCGCAAGTAGTAAAGAAGTTATCTACAGATTGATACACTATCTCCCTCCTCCAATGGCGTCCTCCGAGACAGGATCTGTGGCTGTTGAGCCGCTGTCGGAGCACAACATCTCTCGAATCCCGCTCATTCTCCCTCACGAGCGCGTGTTTCCCATTCAGATCGGCAGCGAATTGTTTAAGCTCTCAGGCGCTTCACTATCTTCTGACGGTAAGAGTCTTTGCGCCTCGTTCTATTACACACTTAACTGATATCTCGCAGCGCCCTCGTACTTCTCCCAATACTTTCTCTGCCAGCTCGAAGCAGCCAAAGAACGAAAAGACGAGTCCAGCGCCGCCATCCAAACACTCTATATCGATCGTGACCCTACAATCTTTCGCGACATCTCGCTGCATCTACAGGGCTATCATGTTCAGCCTCGTGATGGAGAGCACTTTGTGCGCCTATTCTCAGATGCGCAGTTCTATAGCTGTTTGTTGCGCCGAGGCTCTTCTACCGTGCTTGGCTGACTATCGCAGTGCCCAAGTTAATGTCCCAGCTCTACGAGGAGAGCATCTTCATCTCCATCGGCCACCGCGAGTTCCAGATCCCCCGTGAGATCTTCAGCGACCCGGGCAATTCTCCCAACTACTTCACACTCGGCTTCGCTGCCTTCTTCTCCCGCCCCGACGACCTCTTCCCGGGCCTCGATCGCGAACACCTCATCCGTCCGCCGTCGATTCTGCCCCCTTCTGTCCCGAAGCGCAGCGCTGATACTTTTGCTGAGCTACTCCATCTTCTGCGCGGATATCCCGTCCACATCCGCGACGAGTCGCATCGCCAGGAGCTGCTCAGCGATGCGCGGTATTTCCACTTCAAGGGTCTTGAGCAGCGTCTGATTCCCCATGCGCTCAGCTATAACCAGGCGACGAGGCGAGAGGAGATTGTGCTCCGTCTGGAAAACATACAGAAGAGTGGCATCAGTGTCGTGATGAACAGCCGCGATCCTGTAGCGGGATATGTGCAATATGCTCGGCCATATCTGGATGAGAAGCCTGCTGAGCTTGTGGTTGAGATTGGCGGCGAGACAACAAAGATCCATTTCTCAGGGGGAATTCCCAGGGCAGAGTTCTTCAAGGATACCAAAGTCCGGGTCGCAAAGCTTTTTGAGCTCATCGCTTCAAAGCTCAGTCCTCCTCATGGACAGGCCCAAGCCTTTGGAAACAATCTCTTGGGCGAGGATCTCATCCAGATAGTTCTGGAGCCCGAGTCTGCCATTATACTCGATGGGGAGGAATACACCGAGAATTCTACCGGCGACATTCTCACTTTAGGCAGTGGTGATCTCCTGACAAACCCACGGAAGCGACGGCGAGCAGATGACAGTATGGGAGAGGAAGAATGGGTTGTCAGTACGGGACATTGGAGATTGCGCATTCAAAGTCTACCAGGTGATAGGGGCGGCCTTGAATGCATGCTTGTAGCAGTCAAACTCGATGCTATGAGCTCGCAATTGGCGCGGAACAAGGCGAGAGGCTTCCTGGCAAGCTGATGTTGAGTTCAAAACGTGACATCCGCGAGAGCGAGGCCATAGAAGTTATATATAGGTTTTGGAGTTGGCGGCTATCTATATAGCCATGTTGAATACCAAATAGCAAGTCAATGCAGACAAATTTATAAATCTACATGCACAAGACAACAAGACAAAGGAACTATGTGTGTAAACGCATGTATCATGCCACTGCAAATACGGAAAAAGACTTATACACCAGACCAGCCACCGCATAGTAATTGTGGCCAAGACCAACAGAGGCCTAAACGTATCATACAAGACACGCCAATCCGTGAAACCATCCAGAAAGTACAACAAAACCAAACAAACAAACAACGCAAGACGCTTAAATAATGTACCGTGTTTCTCCAGTCCAAGTGGCTTTCCGACAATGCCTTTGAAAGCAAGAAACACAATTAACGCCCCATCGCCCTGCAAAAAAAGAAGAAAGATGATGGACAAAGGGGTAGGCGAGAAGGAGAGTGTCCATCAGGGAGAAGAATAAAGCGGAGACTTTTGATGTGAGGTCGAGTTGAGGAGAGGAGGGTGATGAAGAGGAGTGAAAATAAAGGGGTGAATGATTGAGAAGTAAATGGGTATTCGTCACATCATGTCCATAACTCGTTCAGTTGCGTCGTTTACCATTCATCGCCCCTTGCCAGTGACTTTGCCTGTGGGAGCACTCATGTCTCGTCGTTCAACTCCCTCAACCATTTTACGACTAGGCGTCAAAGTACCCTGAGCCATAGAGCGGGCACGCCCACGACGCTCACGGATCTTGGCTAGAGCCTCCTCGCGGGTCATGGTAGGGGTGAGGGCAGGGTTGGACAGGTCAAAGGTTGTCCCTGTGCTGTTGTGAGATGGTGTACGAAGGCGTTCGTTGAAAGATGAGCTGTTGCGAGCATTGTCATCATGGATGGGCACTGTTGTTGTCGTGGTGACAGTGTAGAAAGCTGCTGAAGTGTGAGGCCGAGTCTCAGGTGAGACAAGGGGTTCGTCAACCACATCAGGCATGGTTGGTATCGAGGGCAGAGGAGCTGTGTGAGCTTCAGCATGAGGGGCATTGAGAAGGGACGCGAGAGACATGCGCTCTTGTGCCAGCATAGCAAATGCTGGAGGATCAACTGAAGGAGTTCGAGCGTACCTCCGGTAATGGGGTTCGTCCTCGCCGTCGCTGTCATACTCGACAGCGATCTCGGCTTCTCTCGCTTTCTCGACTTCGACCTCTTCCACATTCTCAAGCTCTCTCTCACGCCCAGCCTCTTGTTGAGCCGCAGCAGCAGCCTCGGCCTCCTCAGCTCTACGCTGCTCCTCAATCATGACGGCCTCCTGCTCAGAGACGGTTCGGAAAGTACCCTCTCTAGGACAGAAGATGGTACTTCGACGTGGCTCCTTTTTGGACATTGGCATAGCAGGTTGTTCCATTTGTTGCTCTTGGTCCAGTTCGGCTTTAGTCTCGGCCTCGACTTCGGGCTCCTGAATATGGGGAGGGGTTGAAGCACGCTTCTCGGCCTCTACCGCCCCATTGTCGAGCTTTGCCATCTTGTCGTTGGGTCCTTCGAGGCCGATAGAGCTTCGGCGCTTCCGGCGAGGAGCTTCAGTGCTGGAATGGCGGTTCGACTTGGAGCAGGCGCAGCAACGGAGGTGGCATTCAGCCTGAAGGAACTCAACCATCTCATGAGCGCGGTCTGCTCGCTGACGCTCCCACTGCAATTGGATTGACAGCTCCTCAATCTCGGCCTCACTAGCTGCCGAGGAGACAATATCCAATGTTGACAGCGAGACACGGGGCTCCTTTGACGAGCGTTTCTTGTTGGGCGAAGCAAACTCGTCGTCGGCTTCTAGTGATTGGGGCAGAGGAATGCGACCCTCAGCGGCGATACGGGCGACTTCTTCGTTCTTAGCGGCTGTCTTGTAGGCGTCACGCTCTTGTTCGATGAGTTTGATGCGCTCGAGGGCTTGGTCGAGTTGCTCCTGGACGCCGACGATCTGATAGCGCGCTTCGAAGGCCTCCTGTTCTCGAACCTTGCTCCTCTCCTTTTCTCGTTTGAAGTTTTCGTCGTTCATCTTCGCGCTGGTACGGGCTGCCTTGAGTTCCTCTTGGAGTTTGACGATTGATGATTGGGTCTTGAATGTCTCCTTTCGTGCGCGGCGTATCTCCTTTTCCCATAGGGATTGTGTGTGTGCATGTGTCTCCTTGGCTCGACCATAGTTCTCCTAGAGGAAAGTCAACATGCAATGATCTGGTGAGGTTGAGAGGGGAAGCCTACCATCAACATCTCTAGACGCTCTCCAACCTTTCGCTCGCGCTCTTTACCCTCTTCGATGGCCTTTCGTAGCGTCTTGCTTTCATCTCTGAATTTTCGCAGCTCAGTCTCGGCCTCCTCACGGCCAAGCATGGCGCGCTTGAGGGCGGCGTCGGCCGTCTTGCGTTCTAGTTGTTTTGATTGCATGGTGACACTGAGATTGTTAAACTGGCTAATCTTATCGTGGACTGTGCTATCGCGAGATCCGCTGCGTAGGTGGGAAAAAACAGACTCTCGGTCTCCTTGTCGATTTACTCGGTCTGAGGTAGCGGCTTGGAGGGGGCCCCCTGGAGAGCCCGTGGGGCTCGGTTCTGAGTGTTCCATTGCTAGGGGAAGAAGACGCTGTGTAGAAGATGAGGGTATATCAGATTGTATTCCGTAGCTGGTTCGCGTCTACAGAAAAGCCCGTTGTATGTTAAGGTTGGTTTGAGTGTAAAGTGTAGATTTGGGTGATACGGCAAAGAAAAGCAATCAATATCGATTGTTTACCAATGGATGGTTAATGTGGATACTGCCTAAACAGGTGAGGAGGTATGTGGTTGCCGTGGTGACCGTTATGCTAAGCTTCACACCCGGTGTGCCTGATAGCGTGTACAACGTCTCAGGGCTCCAATCAAACTGCTGATGACCCCGCGAGTGGAGTGAGGATCATGATAAAGAAGTCCAACGTCGGAAGTTAACTTTAATTGCGAATGGACAAGTTGAAGGTTCCGAAGTCGACTGAAGAGCAAAGCAAAGCACGGAACAGGAGGACAGACACGCCACTTGTTAACAACATCACCCCTTTTGTAGGCTTTTATAAATTTGTTTCTGTTCTTCTTCTTCTTTACTTCTAATTTTCCATCTCTTCGAAGCTTGCATCATCAACTCTGCTGCTAGTAGCTGGTTACACTGGTGCAACTTGTCAAGATGGAGCAGGACTCAACTCTACGACAGCGCAAGCCTCAGCACAAAGACCAGGCGGAACAAGAGCTGTCTGCGCCTTCGACTCCTACCAAAAAGGGCAAGAAGGGCAAGAAGAGATCCTCTGCCGAGGTCGACAAAGAAGACCCTTGGGATGGCTACTCTCCCTATGTCGACGTCCTCCGCGTCATCACATTCATTATCGTGGCATCCATGGGCCTCAGCTATGTCATCAGTGGAGGAGACAGCCTCTGGTGGGGGCACAAGAACAAGCCTGAATGGATGACCACCAAGTTCTACAAGGAATTGATACTTGGACCAGTTGAGTTCCTCTACTCAGAGCTTCGTTGGACCCTAACTGACTCTATACTTACTCGCAGCCACCGCCTGTCTACATGACATTGGATGAACTCTCGCTCCACGACGGCACCGACCCCGATAGACCCATCCTCCTCGCTATCAACGGCACCATCTACGACGTCTCCAATGGCCGTCGCATGTACGGCCCCGGCGGCTCATACAACTATTTTGCTGCCACTGACGCTGCCCGTGGCTTCGTGACGGGCTGCTTCGCCGAGGATCGAACCGCCGACCTCCGCGGCTACGAGGAGGCTTTCCTGCCCCTCGACGACCCCGAGGTTGACTCCTACTGGACCCCCGAGGAGCTCGCTGAACTCAAGGTCAAGGAGCGCGAGCAGGCCAAGCAAAAGGCTGATGCCTCGCTCAAGCACTGGGTTGACTTCTTTGCCAACAACAAGAAGTACACCAAGGTGGGATATGTGCTTCGAGAGGAGAACTGGCTGGAAAAGGAGAAGCCCAAGGTGCTGTGTGCCCAGGCGCAGAGGAGCAGGAAGAAGAGAAAGATTCCTGAGCAGAAGAAGCAGTAAACCTGATTCCTATTTGAACTTGTATATTACATGTAGGAGTCTTTGGTCTAGCACGCATTGAGTTTGTTTCATCTGATAGGTATTCAGTGGGTCTATAGTACAGGATGATGTCTCTAATGCTTGAGGTATTGATATCTATTCGTACAACTTGATCCCTTTCCTATGATAAACCCATGACATGCCCTATTATTAACTCCGTATGTATTGCGCCTATCCCGAGGCTTCCAACCGTTCCAGCAATTGGTACATATCCTGATCATTATCTCCCACTCATGGGCGGGTGTCTATTCCTCGTAGCTCTACAGGTTGGCTTAGAGGACGCATGCGACAGCAGCACCAACTGCTAGTAGCAGAGAGATAGGGGCAGAGAGCTCTGCCGCAGCAGCAGTAACAGCGGGCTGACCCCCAGCGCTAGTTGGAGTGCCATCAACTCCAGGGGTTGTGACTCCAGTTGGAGTGTTACCAGAGGTGCCATCGCCAGAGCTCTCATCACCGCTTCCACTACCACTACCACTTCCGCTTCCGCTGCCACTTCCACTACCGCTACCGCTGCCACTGTCGCTACCGTTGCCGCCATTGCTACCTCCGCCTGAACCAGCTTGTACGGGGACTACATTCTCGGCTGTAGAGTCTTTGCAGAGGGTCTTGTAGTTGTCGAGTGACCTGGAAGAGTTGGCAGATGTGCTACACCATAGTCAGTAAGAGACTCAACCTAGATATCTGATGGGACTCACTTTTCGTTGATAACCATAGACATTCCACCTTGGCAATGCTTCGCCTGGCTGCAGAAGAGCCACATGGGCTTCGTGTCCTTGACGGTGATGGTATAGGTAGGGATCATGCCCTTGGACATACTGGCCGCGACCGGTTGGTACCCAGAGTAGACGCCCTCAATGCTCGAGTTGACGTTGCCGATAGGAATACAGGGGTCGTCGAAGGTTGACTGTGTGACTGTATGGTTTCCCGCCCAGAACTGGAACTGGATCATGGTTCCTGGCTCTGCTGTGACCTTTTCTGGCCAGAACTTGAGGCCAGTTGCATTTGTAGCTGCGTTTCTGCCTACCGAGACGACTTGGACGTTGACGGCTGGTGTTCTTGTTAGATGTTTATGCTGTAGTGGTTTTGTAAGGGACATACCTTGAGCAACGCCCACGAGAGCTAGAGCGACAGCTTGTGAAAAGTACATGGTGTCTAGTGATTGGGTATATGGGTATTTGATAGAGGTAAAGGAAAGTCGGCGTCGACAAGGTATACAGGAGCGTGGTATAGAGAAAAGGCGACTCGCGCTCTCAAGGACTAGCCTCGTCTAAGAATGAGAATGGGAAAAGTAGGAAGATACAAAACAAAGGAAATGGTTCCAGTAAGTAAAAGACTGCTTGAATAGAATGATGAGATGAGAGATGAAGAAACAAAACAAGAGGAGAGCCATCTGTATTTAAACACATTCGTTACGATACTGGCTTGACCATGATCCCCGTCGACCAGTTTCGAAGCACATCTGAAGCAAGCCTCTCAGAGGCGCAGAAGAATGGATGTTGGAGGTTCCGTCTCGGCTCATCGGTAGAGTCGCAGGTCAGGAGCATCATGATACACTACCAAGACGGCTGTGTTGGAGGATTGACGATGTGAAACAAAATGTGCTATATTCTTGGTTCTATTTGGCTTGCCCAGGAAACTCCAAGCTATATCTAAAGCCAAGCCTAATATCAATCTCAACAACCACTCTCATAATTTATTTCCGGCAGAATTTATGAGTTAATGGTTCATGTATGGGTAGATTCAATGCCTTTTTTCTCTTCTTCTTCTTCTTCTTCTTCTTCTTCTTCTTCTTCTTCTTCTTCTTCTTCTTCTTCTTCTTCTCTCCCTATGGTGTTTGTCAACAGTCGGTTTATCCGCCTTTTTACTTGTGTAAGCACGTAGAGTCATGGTATCCTTGACTCAATCTTTGCACTGAACCATGGCGCTTAGTACAAGCACCATTCAATCAAGGTCTATACCGTAGCAAATACTTACTCAGATGGCTATAGTGCTTGGCCGCCTCGGCTCTTGACCCAGCCGTGTCAGGGTAGGTCGAACAGGGGCTTATCTGCATCGGATGTGCCTCATCCGCGAACCCATGAGACGGGTTTAGTTTCGTGACTATTATTAGTCATTCAACGAGGCAGAATTTTCGTATGCAAGTTTTAAACTACTGTTGTTTCTTCTGTATAGCCCATCGACTGCTGAGAGCGGCTAACGTTACAGTCACTGGTCGGTTTTGAGATGCGACGTTTCGTATTCGTTGCAGGTTTTGAGCGTGGGGTAGGGAGAAAATGTGAAACAAATCGATATCTTTGCCCTGTACGATATTTCTCAGGCCATAAAAGTGAATAATCAATTAATTTTCTTCAGATGTCTGTTTAATATCCAGGTATTGGATCCGAAAAAGTGTTCGTAGTAGATACGGCAACCCATCTATTTATACAAGTTAACCCCAGCAACTTTCGCCTTGGTCAGTAAGGCGTTATATGATTGTGATAGAGCAACAAACAATGATTACACTCCTGGCACACTTCTGATTATGGTTTTATTCTCAGTAGAGAGATTAGATGAAAAGATTTGAGAACGCGTGTACTGCCGAGGAATGTAGAAAGTCGTATTCACATCCTGACATATTAACCGCCTCAAAGCTAACCTATAGCAAAGGCACACTCCGGAGTGTATACATATTGCTTACTCTCCCAGAGCATTCCTGATGTTCAAGACTTGGTTCACCCTGACAACCATAGCCCATTCTCATACACTTGGCTACAAATGCCAAAGAGGGTTGGCAAACCATTCCCTCGAAAGCTAAGATACTAACAGATCGAGATATCAAATTTCCCAACCCAATACCTCCATAGTTGTAACGCCACCCTCACGCCGTGGTCAAAAGAGGGTGAGGCCAGGGCCAGGGCCAGGTTCCCGACCATGTGCTTAAAATGCCGGATTGTTTCTGGCATGAGCCCCAAGATGTATTCCAGTAAGAGGTACTGGATACGTTACAACCACCAAAGAAACGAATGGCGATCATTGTCGTCCAACCCCATACATATCGTTTGCAGGTGTCTTGTCGGGGAAAAGTGACACGAGTCTACAGGAGGTTGTTGTTTCCCAGGAAACTCGAGACAAGGTGATGCTGCTCATATATTGAACATTGGCTGTGCCGGCTGGTTTTACGCCCATTCTTGGGCGAGATCTAAGTGACTGAACCATGTGTCAGCATCCAAAGATAGTTCCTCCAGGATAGTGACTAACTATATCTTATCCTGTCATTGCTGGTGGTAGTTTGAGATCCTCTAGATCTCCATGGGATTAGTTCCCGCATGCTGCACAGGTCCGCCGTTAGTTATGGTCCCCTTCTCTTGATGTGTTACTTTCTGGGCACTTGCTCTAAATGCCAACAAATCTATTCCCCCTCGAGCAACCCAACCGTAGTCCGCTTCAACTCAAAGATCCAGCAACAGCTGTGGCGAGACTTTCTCCAGGTCCTCAACCTCGAGGAACCCGCCATCTTTCTCCACAGCCGCTCTCGCGATCGCTTCTCTCACAAACACGTCAAAGTACCTGCCCACCGCAGCGTTGGCGTCTCTCGATATCCGCGTTGCGTCCTTGGCGAAGAACTCGTGCAGCAGCCGTGTCAAAAGCTCAGGTGGGATCGTCTTGCCAGGTTCGTCATCCTCCACAACTTGTACCTCGCGCGTTGAGGGCCCAGCGCGCTCGTTGTCGTCGTCGGAGAGCTCAAATGGGTTACTCGACTGCGGCTCGGGCTCGGGCTCTGGTGCCTTGGCAGTTTTCTTGCTTGTGCCTTTGGGGCGGCCGCGGCTAGCGCCTGATGTTTGCTTTGGAGGCATTGCTATAGTTGAGAGGAGAGGCCGAGAGGTGAGAGGTGTTTGAGCAAAGTAGGTAGTACTTGTTCTACTCACTTAGACGCGTCGGGTTTTGCGATTGGCACTTAGCTTAGTCATCGAAAACCCACAAGTTTTTAAACCCCGATCCCAAGTCTTGTTCACATGTGAAAATTCAAGACGATTGAGAAGCATTTAAACACAATCACAACAATGCATAGACGTCAGAGACAATGATTTACAGTAAAGGGAAATTGCATTGGTGTATATTACAGCGGCCTAGAACGGAAGGCAAAGCAAAGTGAGAAAAAGACGCCGTGCCTATGCCACTCTAACCCGTAAAGAGCTGCTGTTCCAGAGGACCACGTCGGGTATCTGCGACAACTTCCCTCAGTCTGCACTTCCATCTCGCCTTTTAGTTTCAACCAGCGGGCACCATGTCAAGCCCACAGATTACGATTCTCCCCGAATCCCAATCCTCCACGCACTCAGTCTATACAGGGTATGTTATACAAAGCGCTTATTTGAAGGCCTTGCCGAAGAGGAGGACCTGGAGCTGGTCGTAGATGGAGAGGACACCAGCACCGGCAACACCACGGAGAATGTTGGCACCAGCACCCTTGAAGAGAGACTTGACACCCTCCTTAGCGACGATCTGGCGGGCAGCGTCAAGAGTGTTCTTGTACTTGACGGCCTCACCAGAGGTCATCATCATGCGTCGTCGGATAGTGTCAAGAGGGTAAGAGGCGATACCGGCACCGGTGGTGACAATCCAACCAAGGGCGAAAGAGGCAAGGAAGTTGTTGGCAAGGGGACCGACGAGGACAACGGGCTTGATGGAGTCGTACATTCCGAAGTAGAGACCACGGTAGACAACGATACCAGCAACGGAGGGCATGAAACCACGGTAGAGACCGGCAATACCGTCAGAGGCGAGGGTCTTCTTGTAGACGTCGACGAGACCGTTGAACTGACGGTCACCACCAGACTTGGCGTTCTTGGCATCGTTGGCAAGACGGGTACGGGCGTAGTCCAGAGAGTAGACGAAGAGGAGGGAGGTGGCACCAGCAGCACCACCGGAGGCAAGGTTACCAGCCATCCAGAGGGCGTAGCCATCCTTCTCCTTCTTGTAACCGAACATCTTCTTGAACTTGTCACGGAAAGCGAAGTTCAGAGCCTGGGTAGGGAAGTATCGGATGACGTTGGCAGTGTTTCCTCGCCAGAGGGACATGACACCCTCGTCGGCCATGGTGCGCTTGAAGCAGTCACCGATACCGGCGTACTTGCGGTCGAGACGACCGGTCTTGAGCATCTCATCCTGTTGCGGGGGTTAGTCTTTGCGTTCAATCAGGGTACTAATGAGTGCAAGCGTGCTGTACTGAATGAAGGCACGTGGCCCTTATCCAGCATGTGCGACACATGCATCAAATATGTTGGTTACCAACCTGGTTCTGAATGAGGAGCTTGACACGCTCAATGGGAGCGGCAGCGGTCTTCGAGACGGCGGCGGAGACACCACCCACTAGGAGGATTGTCAGTACTCATGAACGATGAGGTGTTTATCGGCTTAAGCTCAGCAGGAGAGCGATATGCTCATTGCAGCTTCATGTTGATAGGCAGTCGTAGGGCGGTTACATACTCAGGAAGTCGGCCACGAAGGGCTGGGAGACAAGTTAGCCATTGTACCTTGAGGGTTTGATCATATCCATTGAGGCCAACGCAAGATGCCAGCGATGCGAGATATTGCTTCTTGGTCAACCGGCATCGACATGGAGTGAGCGGCTCTCAAACAGTTGGCCTTTAGCCATTGACTATTTGATGATACTCGCCCACCATCGATTGATCAAGCTGGCATTCTCGCTCCACGGCATCTCGCGGTCAAGCGGATCTGGATGAGGATCGAGGGATGAAGGAAAAAAACTTACCGGCATGCCCAGGACCTTCTGCTGTTCGGTAGGAGACATGGTAGCGGCTGTGAAGGTCTTTCCCTTGAACAAGAAGAAAGGATTGAGGGGAGATTGGAGATGAAGAAAGGAAGAGAGAGAATGGAGGAGTCGAGAGAAAATAAATCTGCGCCGACGGGGGGTGAGAGGTATTTGGGGAGAGGGAAAAAAATTGCTGCGGATCTGAAAGAGCGAATCTTTCCGGCCCGCGCTAAAGGGAGCTGGGACCCCCAGCCAACCAAGCCTTTCTCTCCACGGCAACTGCGCGGGTTGGCAGCCTGAGGCCGCAGCCTTGCCCAGGCCTTTGTTCTTTTCAGGGGTGGACAGGTGGCCACTCAGTGGCATTCAGTGTGTAGAAGAGCGGGTCTCTCAGAGCAAATCTTGCTTGATGCCCGGTGCAAGATGAGATGCCGGTTCACCCCGATTTTTGTCGACCGCCGAGACCTAGACCCGTCTTGGAGCAGTGACGGCCTTGCTTTGGGGTTGTTTTTACTGTATGGGGTACTGTACAGGGTGGAATTTGGGGGTGCACCTAAGGGGTTTTACTGATGTGCTGGCACCTAGGAAAGGACCCATGATAGCCGTTGGAAAAGCTTTTCTAACGATATAAACAACATCAACAGGAAGCTTTTCGAGGATTTGATTCTAGAAAACACCATTCCCACCATTATCCAATCCATTGGCACTGTTGGTATCATCATCGTGTGTTGCAATTGACATTCCTAGACCAAATGTCGTCAGCCTTTCGCCTTGTCCCTCTTGACTCTGATCCCCCATCCATCCATCATGACATCCTTTCACCCACCTCCCCCCTGGCTCTCCAATCTACTGCACCCGCCTGGCTTCCAGGCTGTCGTCCAGTGCTTCCAGCGGTATCATCGCCCAAAACAAGCCTGCCACACCTGGCACAGTGCGTGGCTTAAGGTGAGCTGCGCGGGCTGCATTGGATCTCCCATCGCCTCCCCCGGGCTGCGCCCCCGGCTTAATCTAACCGTCCAATTGGTGTTTGTTTGTTTGATAATACGGGGAATGATTTTTCTTGAATTTTTGTGCTCCTAGCATCTTACAACCGAGCAACCGAGCTTCTTCAGATAATGCTCTGGTATTTCAACATCCGGAATAGCCGTCCATCAGACAAAGCTGGACATAGTCTTTGTCTATGTTCCTAGTAGTTGGCTGTATTCAGACCGTCGGGTTAAACATATGCTATGTACATAGTAGCTTCTGACGTTTCTGACTTGAATGCTTCTCACTGACGTTCGGTCCAATGCTCGAATAGCTTTGATACAGCTTCTTGACCCCTTAGATCCACCAGCGTCAAGGGAGGGGAGCCGAGCTAAAACGCTTCTATTTTGTCAGGGGCAGTCTTGTAACAGACCTAGAGTCTGCACGTCCTATACAGCTTCTGGTTCTGTTCTGGTGCCGTCAAAATTGGCTCTTCACCCTTTGAGCCGAATCCAAGAATCCGCCACCGCCCCCGTATTGGTGGTTTTGGTGTAACATTTGCAGCACAGTACGAAGAACCGCTTATCGTTCTGCATGTATTGGATCCATAAGATTTTTCTGTCTCCAGTTAAGGTTGTTTTTTCCTAGCTTCCATACCTGCTTATCTCTTCGGGACGCCCGTACTACTCGAGTCAATTGAGTTCGCGAATGGTCAATTAGTCCAGACTTGATTCAGTATATCAACTACATGATTGCCTCCTCGATAATCCTGTCGTGTTGATGCTATGATCTGGTTCGGTAAATTCGTTTCGAAGACCTTAAATCGCTCGAATCCTTGCAAAATAATTCTGCAGATCCTTCCAAGAGCCATTGACCTATCGTTGGCCTCTCGAGAAAAAGAAAACCAGTGTCCACTCCCCTTTATCCCATTTCAAAGATTGCAATGGCTCTCAGATCGAGGATTTGGGAAATGAACCAGATTTATCATTATTGACGTTAAGCTCCTAGCAATATCCTGGCTTTCCTAGCCTCGCCATCCACCCATGGGCGGGCCTCCCGTTTTCTATCCTCACTCCCATGCTATCCGTACTAGCCTCGGATAACCGATGTAAATAGACGCCGCGTCTCCGTAGACCGAGCGGCTATTCCGTACAGCCCGGAGAGCATATTGGCCGGGAGGCCACGAAAATACCAAATCAGCTTCATTTCAAACTAAAGACAACAACCTTTGCTATAAACAGATCTTGTGCATACTACTAATTCCCCCAGGTTCAGTTTCTAACTTTCTAGATTTTTATAATTTCACGTACGTTTTACCATGAAAACCGAAATCCTTTGTAAACGCCTACCTCTGGGTTGTCAAGGAAGTTGTCCGTGCCACACACACAGGTTGAGACATAAAGATATAAGAGGACACTGCTGACCACCTCCCTAAACAACTTTCGGACACGTAATTCTCTTTTCATTATAATTCACTGGTCTCTACGAAAAATCTCTAGGACTCCGTCTTGGACAACCATTGCGAGATACCATGTTACTGTAAACCAAGAAGGGCTACAACATAAGTTGAGCACGTGACCCGAAAGCTCCCATTCTGTTAACGACCACATACCCTGTCTGCTTCCACGTTAATGATCACGGCTTTCTGGAAGCTTTATAATCAGTATTCATTCATGTTACTACTGTAACACTCTTTCGCCAAATCAAGAAGTCGTACTAATTCTACATCAAGTGCCAAGCGAAAGATCTGCGATGACAAAGATAGTATATTTCTCGCAGACGGAGGCATTTAACTGCTTGGGAGCTTTCAAGACTACCTAGGTATCAGAACATGTGATGGGTTTGGCGCTCAAATTGTGAAGTTCATCTGTATATGGGTCACAGATTAGAGTCGGTCGATGGAGTTCAGGATTCTGCTTGCGTTAAACCCCAATGACAGATGGTAGAACTACTGGTATACCTATGAATGCAGGGAAGACCTTCAGACATAGTTTATGCTCTTTTCTCCCCCTTCCCTCATCGACTTGGGGAAGTCTATCCTCAAGCTATCGAGTATGGTCTCAATGCCTTTAACTAAGTAGTACACTACTGGTAATACACGGTCGGTTTACCAGATTTATAGAGATAGGGGAGCATCATGGCAAGACGAAGCATTGGAGACTACTAGGTAGTTATCCCCAGATTTCATCATGTCTTGATGCCATGTAAGTCAGAGCCAGGGATTTAAAGTGATGTGCGGACAACTATTTGTCAATGCTGTCATTTGAGGGCCCAGCGCACAAATGTGATGTGACACAGTCAATTAAAGCTTCCAGCGTAGGATTACACAATAGCATCATGGTCTAGACCACCCAATTAGGACACACGGGACATCACATAAAGGAACCAAGTATTGGTCGTTTCAAAGATCTTTTATTCCGTTGCCGTTTATGCTAAAGCGATTCCGTCCCAATGCTACACCGAGCATGAAAAGCGTCTTAAACCAGGCTTGACGTTCGCCTTGCAACACCCTCCGACCTTGTGGCCTGTCTATCGTCCAGGCCACCCAGACGCACAATCGTGAGACTCAAGTTTTTTCGTTCATTGCATTTAGTCAGAACCACCGACGGCACGGGCTAAGGTCAGGTTAGCAGCTGTTTCGAGTGAGCGCATCGAGGCGCAGAGTTCGTGGGGGACAAAAGGCGGCCATACTGTAGATCTTCATCTTGCTGTGTGTGACCACGGGCTTGATGATGCCCTTCTCCTCGAGGTCGGCAAGGCACTGTCGTGCCAGAGAACCGTTGATCTTCATTCGGTCGACGAGGGTGGCGATGGTGACGAGACGGTAAGACTGCACATCCTTGTAGAGCTTCTCAGAGGTGGCCTTGTCGAGGACGACGGCGTGCTGGGCCTTGTCCTTGACCTTTCCCTTGGACCTTTACGGCGTGTGAGTTTTCATTATCGGCGAAGACGGTACGTTTGGTATACATACCACTTCTTCTTTTGCTTCTTTGCTCCAGCGGCGGGGGCCTGGTGTTGGGGTCAGTCAAGAGTCCTCCAACAAAAATTCCGCTGTCGCGAACGAGGGCATCTCATCTCCTAACTTACCATTTTGTCTGATGTGTGCTTCGTCGACGGAGAATGTGGAAGACGAAAGTGTTATGTTGGCGTCCTAAGAATCTCTCAACTTGCGTGCTGCACAACGGGGAGCCGACGTTTGCCCAGGGCAGCCGAGCCCTAAGATTTTGAGAGGGTGGGGCGGTTTGGCGCGCTCTGATTCGCCAGCTGCTCCCACCAGCAAAAAATGGCTGCATCGCTTCCTAGCCCAACTCACTCAAAGTTCAACTTCGAAAATCCCATCTCGACATCCAATACTAACCAGCCCGTCAGTCCCCGGAACCCACGACTGCAACAGCAAACATGTCTGACGCCGGCGAGATCGAGGTCGAGAACTCCGCCCTCTACGAGGTGCTTCCCAAGGATGTTGTCAAGGAGGTTGGCAACGTCAAGCTCTTCAACAAGTGGGACTACGATGTCGAGGTCCGCGACATCTCCCTGACGTACGTTTTGACCTGCAGGAGAACATCTCCAAAAACCTCACCTGTGCGCGACCAGTTGCTGATGGATGTGCCGCGATAGTGACTACATTTCCCTGCGAAACCCCGTCTACGTCACCCACACCGCTGGCCGATATGCCACCAAGCGATTCCGCAAGGCCAACTGCCCCATCATTGAGCGATTGACCAACTCGCTCATGCACCACGGCCGCAACAACGGAAAGAAGCTCATGGCTGTCCGAATTGTCGCCCACGCCTTCGAGATCGTACGTCCCACCTGAGCAGCCCACGAGGGGCAGAGGAAAGGATATTTTTTTGCAATCACAAGTTGCTAACATAGGGCCAGATCCACCTCATGACCGACCAGAACCCCATCCAGGTCGCCGTCGACGCCATCGTCAACTGCGGTCCCCGCGAAGACTCTACCCGAATTGGTTCCGCCGGTACCGTCCGACGACAAGCCGTTGATGTCTCTCCCCTCCGCCGAGTCAACCAGGCCATCTCCCTCCTCACCACTGGTGCCCGCGAGGCCTCTTTCCGCAATGTCAAGTCCATTGCTGAGTGCCTTGCTGAGGAGCTGATCAACGCTGCCAAGGGTTCCAGCAACTCTTACGCTATCAAGAAGAAGGACGAGTTGGAGCGTGTGGCCAAGAGCAACCGATAAAAGGTGAAACGGTGGTATCATGACTGGAAGGGTTGGCTTTGGCGTGTTCCGGCATCTTTCAGAATTGCATTTTGCGTTCATCGGGTCTGGGAACGCGGCTATGGATTTTCTTAGGTGGCTCTAGATTCAATAAAAAAAAAGTCGGGCTCCCTGAGAGTTGAATGAAACTCAAGTTAAATGTTCAAAGTACCATTTGCCGTGTCCACAATTATGTGTATCTCTTGCACTTGACACATCATTCTACCTAAAGTAGGCTAGAGTTTCTACATACTTTTAATACCCCCTGTATACCTCCTACCAAGTCTATAAATCGATGTCGCAGAAATACAAAGGGTATCCTATCTAATAAAGACGAACTGGCTTCTCTCCAATCTCCAGGCGCTGAAACATGCCGACATGGGGTATGCCCTCTTCCCACCAAGTGCCCATAGCCTCATCCACTTCAAAGCCCCATTTTTTCCAGTAATCCTCAACCTGCTTCTGCGCGTGAACACATACGAGTCCTTTCCATTGGGGAATTTCCTTCTCGGTGGTTGCGTTCAACTGCTCGAGACCAAATTCCTTTATGCTGGGGTCAAAGTATGAGGGGTTCGCTTTGAGCCAGGCAAAAACCGTCTTGATGAGCAACCCAGCGATGCGGTGGCCCCGGAATTCCTTGATGACTGCCAGGCGCCCTAACTTCACGTACGGCTCCTGACCGTCGTGAAGTGAAGTTGCTCGGTCTATGATGTAGGGCTTGATTCCCTGACCCGGTTCCGGACTCTGAGCCTTGTCGCTATCCTTTCCCTCCAGAATTCCATTCCAGTACTTGCCCCCGTTCTCCGGGTGTGGCTCATGAGGGAACGGCACAAGTCGTATGGTTCCGATTGGCGTCGAACGTGTCGAGCTCTTCCGAGGTTGCAGGACGTTTCCCTCTTCATCGCGGACCTCGTCGGCCTCGGTCTTGTTCACGCTGGCGTAGACCACCCAGTGGCATGAGCGCGAATCATCAGCGTCAAACTCATTCTCAGCTGGGACGTTTTGTTCCTCCACAAAGACTTGTTCTCGGACCTCCATCGCGTCAAGAAATGTTTGCGTAACTGTTGGCGGCTGTTCTTCTATGAGAGCCCCGCGCTTGTATCCCTCGAGCTTACTAGGCCCGAGGAAGTTGATGAAGGGTGTTCCCATCTTGATCGTTATTTTGCGATAATCTACGTTATTCTCGAGGAGGTTGGATTTATGAAGTCTTAGCTTGCGTCTTTTTCTCCAGGCCAAAAAGGTGTTTGTTGTCGCAGCGTGGGGAACTAACGACTTGAATGCGTCGTTATGACAGAATGTTCCAGGTGTGATCTGGGAAGTAAGGATTATAGTAAAGGGAGGACGTATTTCACTGCAGTTGTTGTCAATCCTGGAGTAGTTTGGGAAGAAGAAAGGACAGGAAAGAGAGTAATTGAGTGATGAGAGGCACGTGAATTAGTAGTAGAATATACCTGCTCATCTATATATTCGCGTTTAAGGGATTCAAAATGATGTCAATCCGCAGCAACCTAAACAAGTGGCAGTGACTCAACTCTTAGCTGATAGCTTCTGTGGCCAATGACTGTGCGTGCTCTATCGATTGGCTGGCGATATTTCAGTGCATTGCATTGCTTGCCACATCGTAACCTCCGTCGGACGACGAGGCCATCACGAGTTTCTAGATAGGTCCAGTATCTATCTATCTTATCCTCTTTTAATTCTGGGTTGTGGATCCTGAATTGAGCTGAACAATTCGTTTCAATATTTGACTTTTGGATGTGCATGGCCCACATGCTTCATCCGTAACTTAGATGGTCCACTGTAGGTTATTGGCGAGTCTAGAACCGCTATTGGACGAACAACACTTGCAAGCGAGCTTCTAAGGACGACATATTGAGGGTTTGACTAAGGATAGTATTATGGTACACAATTACAACATTCTTACCGTCATTTGACTGATGTGCCTGGGCAGAGCCATGACGGATACGGGATCTTAAATATTCATTATGGTTCAATACATCATTCATGCTCATGATAACTATCATAATTGCTGTAACATGCTGAGTGATCCTCCAAATCATAATGTTCTTCTCATTCCAACAACAACAACACCCAATGACAAATGCCAAACCTGTCAATTCGTTACCCTAACGGTTGGGTAGCAATCATAAGTCATAGGTTACACCACAAGATCCTAAACACTGGCTTTGCCCAGGTTGTTGTCAAAGTTGGCATCCTTCATCGGGACGTTGGCACTCTCAAAGTTAAAGTTGGTCAGCGCCGTGCGGGCAGCATCAGTAAGGCTCTCCCAGGCGATCAAGGGCTGCTGGCCACCCTTCTCGTTGGTAAAGATCATCTGGTGGTTGAGCGGCCAGGTAGATTGGTATCCTACCAAGGGACTGTTGCCTGAGAAAGTACCCGAGGTCCTGGTGTCAAAGCCACCGTGGGCAGAGACAGCCATACCAACAACACTAGCACTAGTGCTTTCACTGGACAGCCAGATGACAGCGCTTTCCCAGTCGTGGCGATGTCCCAGTCCTGTTGAAGGGGAGTCCTTCGGCATGTACCAGGCATACATGATGGCATAGCGGCCGTTGTAGGCCTTGCCTCGTGCATAGACTTGGCCGGTACTGCTGCTACAGCCTCCGTTGGAAGAGCCAGTGGTAGCCAAGCCAGCACTGATAAGGAGTGTTAGTTCTGTCCTTGTACATCAAGACTGAGAGGATACATACCCAATGTTGCCTTGTCTGTCAACTGCAGGAAAGGGCACACAGCCATTGAAAACCTTGAGGAAAGGCTTATACTTCAAGTATAAGGACCCCGCAGTGGTTGAGGGGACTGTCTCTGGAAAACCAACAACAGCGTCATGGTTAATAACGTCACGACGCTGGATGGGTGAACCGAATGCAGTTGAGGCAAAGGCAAGGCCCGATAGGAGTTGGGAAATAAGAACCATTCTGGCCTTGGTGTTCTAGGAAGAGGAAGTACGTTGAAGATTCAACTAAAAGATGTACAGCCTCAAAGATATTGAGTGTGAATTAACCAAGTGAGAGAAGGCTGGACTCGGAGTCTGGCTTGAGTATCAAGGAGTCAGGAGAAACCTTTCAACCCGGGGGAACTATCGTCTTTTAAAGATCATCCTCTCTATCTCCGCTTTCAAGATACTACTTTAGACCACCGAGCCAAGGACGACACGAGGTTGTATAAGAGCATCGAATTGGCGGATTATAGTGTTCCCTGTCGCAGCGTGGGCGTGACTGGTCTTAACTGCCCCATTAGGAATCATTACCGACTGCATATACCTTCAAAGGTGGTTTTGGAGTGGGGGATAGCCATGAAATACTACTGAATTCATGGATATAATTCACGCGGAATAGGAACGCTGGGGATTACTTCGAGCGGTGAATGCGTTTTGTCGAGAAAGAGAGAAGATTCCGCAGTTGCTGTGGATAGTTTCGAAGACATGCCAATGTGAAGCTGCACGGTGGTTGGCTCTTATGTTCTCGCATCAGAACCCGTGGATCAATAGAGGAGTTGATTGGGGACTAGAGTTCAGGTTGGGGATCGGCCAAGTGGATATAGGCCATGATAATCCCTATTACGGTAGGTGCCAGGATGCTGTGAACTATACTGCCGCCGAGTAAATCGGCCCAGTATTACTACTGAAATTCTTGGCATATACCGTTCCTTGCAGGTTATCAAGTTCCGGTGTGTGTTGCATATAGTTGTGATGGTGTGGTGAGAGGATGGTGCCGGATTTTGGGCTATGTATGGCGTATCCGGCGTTGAGATAATAAGAGCAGCAATTTATACGGATATCGATGCAACCCTATACTCGTATAAGTCTGCCATACTACCCAGCGTTCAGATCGCTAGTGGTAAATTATTCTGCTGTAGCGAATTTATATGATGATACTGTTTAGGGTAAATGAGTTGTTGATACCATCAGATATTCAGGATAGACAGAGCCATGACCTTCGGTGTTGGACTATGCGTAACTTAGTCTTCAAGGCGTCGGTACGCTAACACGCCTTTGTCAAAATCTTAAGCCAAAACATCGTCTTTTCATATGCAAAGAAGTTACCGTCCTCTGCACACAAACAGCCACCCATCTTTTAGCGTGTTTCAACGAAACCAACAGAGGTAGCTAGCTCTCTAGTTTGCAGAAGATGGCTGGTCCGGATGAAGGCCACAAAGCATGTTTTAAGATAGTTGGTGGTACGGAATCCACAGAACTTATGTCGGTATGTTGCGCCTCACCAGTAAAGCCAACCGCGAGTCGCTTCAACGAAGAAGAATAGCCATGGCACATATCAGCAGAGTGAAGTCCGATGCAGGGTGGATGCAGGGATGAATAGGGAGTTCTCGCGGGTGCAAATCGCGTGTGTTGTCTCAGAGTGAGACATGAAGATTCCAGAGCCAAGTACAGCGTGATGGGAACAAAGAACTCGGACAAGGAGACAAGAAGAACGGGAATTTGGTATTAAGAGCTGTTACGGAGCATGAATATATCGGCAAATGCAATTACCGACAAAACATCTCCTGTGTGATTGGCAACTTGGTCAACCCTTCGAAGCTATCGTGTAGGTATAAGACATGGCATTCCGACGCGGATTACAGCAAGGAGGGGAAGGGAAAACTGCACGATGACACATGCTGATGATTGCTTAGCGCAGTTCAAGAGTCAAAAAGCTGGGAATGAGATGCGAACCCTGCAGATGGATGCACATATCAGGCGGGCCGTGGCCGTGGCCTCCCTCTCCTGGCACGAGCCAACACGATAACCGGGTATTTTTCATCTGCACGGGCTTTAGAGTGCGTATCTCTTTGTATCGTTTAATTAAAGCTACATTGGTAGTGTGGTGCAGGTACATGTCAGCTTGTACAGATCAAGTTCAGTACCTGCAGCAGGGGATCATCAATGTAAAATCTGCCCCGTTTCTTCATGTCATGTCAAACCTCCAGCTGTCGATCCACATTCATCCCATATCATATCACACATACCCATACCGCAGGCTAGTGGGGACGATGGAATTGAGATTGGGCCCGTGAAAGCCCAATACCCCAGAAGTGCAAAAGCAATTATTCTTTATTGCAAGCACTAGGTACGGTTGATTCTGGACTAGGCTCGAGACGGCGTCTTTTCCCCCTCTCCGAGACTTGAAATCTCTTGGCTCTGAGTACCTACATGTGGACGATTCGGTCTTGAGTGCCAATTTTCACCATACGGTTTCGATTCAACAATAGCAATATCTTCTTTATTGTCTTTTCTATAATCTTCACTTTAATCCATCCCCTCTCTTTTCTTCTCCAGCGTTGAGCCTCTGCTGCCCAACCAACATCGCGATCCAAAGGCTGAGGCCACCCCTCGATCTAGAACCCTTGCCAAACTCGCCGCAAGCTATTTCGCGTTTGCTCAGGGGGTTGATTTGAATTTGGACGACCTGCCAACCAAGCAGCCCAGCGCTTTGCCTTTTGAGATACTCGAGAGAATTTAATTTACTGAGAAAAAACAAAACGGCCTCTGTTTCGATTTCTAAACTTTGCGCTACGGAAACGCTGCAGGAACCGAGATCCATGAGCCCGCGATTGGCTAGAGGTACCTCCTCCTACCTAACGGGGTCCTGACACTGCGCTCCGATATCTGGCCCTGGCCCTGGACCTCTTGATGAATTCTACTGTGCAAGTTTGCAACAAACACCAAACATCAACTCCAACTCCAACCTCCGACTTCCTCTCGAACCGTCAATCATCCTCCCCTCTCGCCGTTGCCGACCCCCAGCTGCGAAACCCTCGATATCGACCTCGACCTCGACCTTGACCTCGATCACCACCACGACCACGCCAGCTACGGCGGCCGCTAATCTGAACCTCCTCGACACCTTGGGCCGCCCTACTACGATCTTCAATGCCCTGGCAGCCTCTCCCCCGCATCGCGTTCGCTGTCGCGACCTACCCGTTTCCAGCTTCTAGCCCGGCCGACCTTCCTCTTGAGATTGGCGATGAGCTCTACATTATCGAAGAGACGCCAGATGGCAACTGGCTGCGTGGCTACCTCGTGGCGCCTCCCAGCTTGCTGGCTGGCTTGACTTCTGTCAAGGGTCAAACGCTTGAGGCGCGTGTATTCAGTGGAATCTTTCCTCGAAGCTGTGTTGAAGTTCGCGAAATGCTAGGAGAGCCGGAAGATGAGGATGATGAAAACGACGATGCAGCGAGCGATGGCCCCGCCATGGATGGTGATATGCCGCGCGCGAGTGACTCGGCCAAGAGCGGCGTGACAAATAAGTCGGCACGAAAGAGTCAGAACCGGTCAACAATCTCGAGTACAAGCAGAACTCCTTTCAGAGAACTCCCCAATGGAACCTTAGGGAGTCTGTCTGTACCCATCAAGAGAGATCCAGACGCACCACGCCCTGCTGCTCCTGTACCGATGTTGAAGATTGGAGACGAGACACCGACTTCCCTTTCCGAACCCTTGATCGACGAGATCGCCTCATGTCTTAGAGAATGGCACTCTACCAACCTGCACGAACTCCTTCTTTCTCGACAATATGGCCGACTAGACCAGCTTTCTCAGCTCATCACAAGCCTCAACCTACATCGCCAACAATTTCTATACAATGTCCTTACTGCGCACGAATACGATCGTCTACGCGAAAAGACCGTTTGGGACTTGGTAAGGGTGAACAAACTATGTGGAGGAGAGGTCATTGTACGGGACCCAGAAGCTCGGGGTAGGGTCTTGACAGCCGACGACTGCATCGTGAAGGTCACCAAGCTGCAGTCAGTCATGAGTCTGTTGGAAGAGCCTCCACAATCCACAGTCGAATTGACTGCTCTACATCATCTTTTGGTCGACATCAAGGGTTTTGCTGGTGCCTCAATCGAAGAAACCTCCCTTGTTTTCTACCTTGTCAGCAAACCTCAACACGGCCAACCCTTTACCCTCTCAGAAGGATTCTCAGTCAAGATCCCTGCCGGTGGTACAATTGGTAATTTGGCTAAGCACTCTCAAACCAAGACCCTTTTCATCGACTTGTCTTCTCAAGATGTGGGCGATGTACCCTCTGCAGAATCGGAACTTTTCCTTGTCGTCAAAGTACTAGCATCACAGCAGATCATACCCTCCAAGCCTCTCTCCCGTTCTGGAACTGCACCATCAGCACCCTACTCCAGAGACCAGGTGAAACCAACGTCTGCAGGCGGAGCCAAGTCTTCTAGGAGAAGCCTCATGTGGGGTGGCAAGAGTTCGAGGCCTGGCTTTTCAAGGGGTTCACCTGCGACACGGATGGATTCTCTTACCGAGCAAAACGACGAGCGGCCCTCGATGAATGGCACTGAGAGCCGGGGCGAACAAGGTCCGCCAAGTACCGCAGGCTCGAGGACTGGTGCTCCAATGGATAACTTCCAGACAGCGGATCGCACAATCGGCCTCGGTGCTATGCGCCTGAACTCAATCATGAAGCAAGACGACGAGGTTGAGCACCTAGTGAATATTTGGTCAGCGTCACCGAGACACGCAGGCCAAAAGAATACCAGCGATGACTGGGAGCCACTGGTCAAGGAGTTATTGGAGAGCCCATCTGGCCACTATGAGAAATCTCGAAGGGGAGAGCGATTGCAGCTACAGCTCAAAAGCTTCAACCATTCCGATGCTGACATACTCATCAAGTCCACGCCAACTATGCTCTCAGGCGTGGCCAAAACGAGCAAGATGGGCTTTTCTGGTGCACCGACAAAACCTCGTTCCGACATCTACTTTACTTTGAATGATGCTGCTCTGGGAAAGCAGAACCTTCTATCACGATATGGTGGTACTGCGACGGCCATGCCCTCTAGCGTTCATGGAAACAACTTGCAAGTAACCCTTGAGGTTAGGAAGCCTTCTGGTGAACGCTTCGAAAACTGCATCTATGCTTCCTCCAACACAGAAGCTTTGAGCACATTCAAGTCGATAGCGACGGAACGAGGGGAACCTTGGAGCCAGACATTACGACTTGCCCTGGCACCAGCCGATGTCTCACAAGCTCATGTGGTATTGTTCGTATCTGACATGCCCAACCCGCCGTTTGCCGTTGCTCATATTCCGCTGTGGGATCAAGGAGCTTTTATACGGGACGGTCAACACGGTCTCCTGCTCTATAAGATAGATGAGCACACCTCGACCGCACAGTCTGGACCTACCGGAAAGGGTGGATATCTATCACTCCCCTGGAGCCCCCAAGGCAAGCATGGTCATTCTGCTGACGTAACTGGTCCTCTTGCTGTCCTTCGAGCCGATACATATCTATGCAGTACACGCTTCTCTCAAGACAGAGTGATTTTAGGTCTCTTGAAGTGGCGAGACCTACAGCGGGAGGAAGTTCCAGGAGTGCTTCGGCAGCTGATCTTTGTGCCCGAGATCGAGGTGGTTAAGTTGCTCAACGATGTATTGGACGGCCTTTTTGGAATCCTCGTTGAGTATTCCGGGAGCACCGAGTTTGAGGACCTTGTTTTCACTGCTTTGGTCAGAGTGCTGGGTATCGTTCACGACCGAAGATTCAACCTAGGCCCGTTGGTTGATCATTACGCCGAGAACCAGTTCAACTACCCCTTTGCCACACCATGTCTAATGCGATCATTCACTCGGCTTCTTCAAAATCCAACTGAACCTGAGACTGCCCGGAGGCTGCGTGCTACTTTCAAGGTTGTCAGGCACATCCTCAAGTTTATCACACATGCTAGAAACCAGCAGAAGGAAAAAGAAGCCGGTGTAGGCATCACCTCCAATTCGATCGGATTTACACGTGAGCTTCGCGCCATCTTTAAGGCTCTTGACGCGATGATGCGCAACTCTGCTCCCGCACTGGTTGGCAGCCAGACCCTTGCCGTCCAACACTTCCATACATGGTTGCCGGAACTCGCTGGTTTGCTGACAACAGAGGAAATACTGCACATTGCCATCGACTTCATGGATTCATGCACAGATGTCAAGGGCAAACTTGTTCTCTATAAGCTTGTGCTGATTATTAACTACGCCAAGCTGGACTTATTTGCCCACCCTGACCAGAAATCTGCCTTGAGCACCAACACAGTTCGATGGATTACTCCTCACTGGGGCCACACAGAAGAGATGACAGATCAATGGAGAGACCAGATCCGTCTCTGCTGCTCTGTGCTGGCTAGCCAAATCGACTACCTTGGTTCTGAAATTCCCGACCATATTCCTAAAATAATCGATTCATACCTGGCGATTCTTGCTGCTCCCCGCAAGCCGAGGGATCGACTTTCTCTTCTCTTCCCATCATCATACCCTTTCCCAACTAAACCTGTTAATGACGACCTTGAATTCGACGAAGCCTTGGTAGAGCTTTCTGCCATATTATCTGCAATCTCTAATTCACCCTCAGGCATGCAACTCGAGCTTGCCGAGGACGACCTGACTACATTATTGGAAAATCTCCTTCGAGTACATATGAGTATTCTTAAGGGAGAAGCTTACCCCCTAGGATGGATGAGTGTGCACATCCATCATCACAAATCGACTATGTGCACCCTCGAGTATCTCGCTGGTACTATGTTGGACACGTTCCTCCCAGATCCAGACGAGGCCGAGAGTTTTAATACTGAGCTATGGAAGCTCTTCTTCACGACCCTCCTAAAATTGGTGGGCAGTACGTCTCTTGCGCTGGAAACGTTCCCGGAACAGAAACGAAGAGCAGTATGGAAGATCGCTGGTGACGTTCGAGAACAAGGCGCTGACCTCCTGCGTCGCACTTGGGAGGCGATTGGGTGGGAAACATCAACTGATGAACGAAAACGATACAACCTTTTCAAAATGGGAGGTTACCAGGTGCAATACGTCCCAGCGCTCGTAGGCCCTATCGTGGAACTATGCCTCAGTGTGCATGAGGGTCTTCGAAGAATGGCAGTCGAGGTGCTACAGACCATGATTGTCAGCGAATGGACTTTGAGCGAAGACCTATCGATTATTCAAACGGAGACGATTGACCGCCTGGACCTGTTCTTTAAGGAGAAGCCCCTGACCGAAAGCATCCTCCAGAAATTGTTTATTTCCGAGATTCTTGAACGTTTCGAACCTTTGGCAGAGGTACCTGATGAATCTTTATACACTGCTGTACACGAGTTCATTGCCACCATTAATGAGTTCCTCGATCTCCTGGTGGCTGTTCACAGCAGTGATGATACTGGCGAAGCGACGCATCTCATCAACCGTCTTCGGCTCATGGAGTTTCTCCGCGACATGCAGAAGGAGGAGATCTTTGTTCGTTATGTGCATCAACTGGCTGACTTGCAAGCTGCGTCGCGAAATCACACCGAAGCTGGCTTGGCTCTGCGACTTCATGCTGATCTGTATGAATGGGATCCAATCAGTCAGACACCAGCCCTCCCAGATCCAGAGTTCCCAGCACAGACACAATTTGATCGAAAGGAGAAGATCTATTTCGACATGATAAAATATTTCGAAGAAGGAGAGTCGTGGAGTAATGCTCTGGCAGCGTATAAGGAGCTGCAAGCGCAGTACGAGAACAATGTCTTTGATTTCTCCAAGCTCGCCAGGACCGAACGGGCGATCGCGACGATCTACGAGACGATTTCCAAGAGCGACAAGCTTATTCCCAAGTATTTCAAGGTTGTCTACAAAGGGCTCGGCTTCCACGCCAATCTTCGAGACAAGGAATATATCTATGAGGGGTCACCCAGCGAGCGTGCTTCTGCTTTTACGGATCGCATGCAAGAACAGTATCCCGCTGCCCAGATCGTCACTGGGGGTGATGTCGACGACGTCGAGGGACAGTTCCTGGTCATCTCGGCTGTCACGCCTCATCGTGACTTGACCCATCAAGTATTCCAGCGCGCACGAGTCCCGCAAGTTATTCGAGATTTCCTCCTCTCCTCGCACCCTCAGACTTTCTCCATCTCGACGAGGCGTAACACGACTGGCCCCGTTCAGGAGCACTCTGCTGAGAAGTTGGTGTTTACGACTGCCGATGCTTTCCCTACCATTCTTCGCCGTAGTGAAGTGGTCGACATGCAAGAGATCAAGCTCGGGGCTCACGAGACAGCCCTGGAGCGCATCGTCCGCAAAACCCAGGAGATGACTGCCCTCGAGCATCGAGTTGCCGATGGTAACGATGAGCACGCACAGCTTCTCCTGGATGCAGTGAGCGTATCGGTAAACACTGCTTCTGAAAATAGCATTGCCTGTTACCGTCAACTGCTGCCGCAGCCCAAGGAGGTTGATGAAGACGCTGAAGAGGAAGAGGACCAAGAAGAGACAGAGGTGGAACTGAGTCCCCAAGACAGCGCAATCAAGATGGCGCTTGTCGATCATGCCATCATGATCAAGAGGTGTCTTGCTATGTTTTCTCGAAGCCCCAATGAGCTCCTCCGCCGTAAACACGATGAGCTCCAGAGATGTAAGTTGGACGTTGAGCGGGAGGCATTCCAATTGACTAACCCTCTGTCTAGACTTTGAAAGCACTTTCGCATCAGAAATCGCATACTTTGCCCCTCCCCAGCCACAGCGTGAGCTAATCGCGACTCCTTCTCCGACATGGAGGCGATCATCGCCGTCGTCTGAGGCCAGTCCAAAGCATAAGAATATCGGCATTTCAGTGAACGGCGTTACTACGGAGGAAGCCTCAGTGATCCGGCCTGTCTCGATGCGACAAAAAGGCACACGACTTAGCTTCCTGGGTGGCAAGAAGAAGGAGCCCGATCTGCCCGCCGAGCCCGAGGAGACAGCTGGAGATATCGAGACAGCTAGCAGCCACAGCCGTTCCTTGAGCCACGGCCAAAGCAAGGACAACAATCGCCGACACAGCTTCTTCCGTACCCAGTCACAAGATGAGAAGCATCCCGAGTCTCCCGGAGGCTTCAGCAGCCGAGGGAGTTTCGACCAGCAGATGGGAAGCGGCGAAGACAAAGTCCCTGAGAGCAAACCCATCGGCAAGAAGGGCAGCGTACGCAAGAGATTCAGCATGCTAAAGCTCGGCCGCAAGGGCAGTAAAGGCAATGGCATGATGGGCAGCCTGGACGAAGAGTAGGACTACTTCCGGGCTTATTTTGGCCGATATAATGTGGGTTTTGACGACAAGGCGTCCCGACACTAGATGTTGCTACCATCGATATGAGACGCTGGACACATGGACAGATCTGTCTGATCTGGCTAACTATTTTCTTTTCTTGGTTTCTGATTTTCCTATAAAAAAGCTTTCCTCGGCCCAATAAGAGGGTAAAGAAAGAGACATGTATTTGCAACTAGAGCAAGGTTGGATCGCCTTGAGAAGAAAAAAACAGGGGTGAATAGGGGCAAGGATATACAATGTGCTGGCTGATACCTCGCCGCCCTCTGGATGACCAAGGAGGGTAAGGCTTTTTTCTGCTTTCAATTTTTTTGTTCTTCATGCTTTCATTTTTTGCTCATGTCTTACCCCATTCCCACAAAAATACTTGCACTCATTTGGTCATTTTTTCTGTCTGTCATGTAAGCTTGGTGTTCTGGATACCTATGATATTGTGTATGCCTAGTTTTGGTCATAAGGAGATGATGTGTGCTCGTAGCGCACTTGTACAATATACGTCGAGGGCCTTTTGGGGCATCGAAATTTGATAATCTAATCGTTCTATCGTTTTGTGGTCGCTGTCCTTGGTTCTGGCTTTAAGATGGTCGTTTGTCTGGATATATGTGCACGCTCATAGCAGATCAGCTGCTAATCAGCCTATGGTGACTATCAGTGGGATGTTGAAAGCCAGCTTGGGCGGGAGGCAAGTTAGAGAAGGTATGAGGTTGGTATCTCAAAGCAGCCATTTTGTCATGCCATTATTGTATCTCTAAAGTCTCGCTCCTCTAGCTGCCATCATCATCTTTCACATGATTTCATCACTGTCTACTACATTCAGGTAGCAGATAAAAACAAACATCCATTGCCTCGTTTCACCTCATGGCCATCAAAAGAAGTTTTTTCACTTCCAAAACGGCGTCCATCCTTCTCCCGTGCCCTTGGACGCATACAAATGCGACACAAGCGTCCGTTCACCAAAGTCTCGATACGAACGGCGCTTCTCCTCTGCCCCCCATGCCACCAGCATCTGCTGCTTCCGGACCACTATAGGATCCTTGATGGCATCTCTCTGCCCAATCTGTCTCATGTACAAGGCTGGCACCACGGTGCAAACGTTGAGCAGGCGGTGGTATAACTCCTTCTTGGACGGCGCTGGATCTAGTTTCTCCACGTTGAACGCTTTCCGGTTCTGCAACACATTCTTGCAATCCAGTTTCTGGATTGAGTCGATGAACTCTGTTGATATGGTGAACTCACCGTCGGCCCAGGCGATGTAGGGGTTGATGTCGAGGTAGAAGTGGTTGGTTGAGATTTGCATCTTTTCGTAGAGCGTCATTGCAGGAACTATGACCCGGCTGCTTAGATTCTCGCAGAACCATTGCCACTTGTCTTTCGTAAAGAAGATCTTGAGTGTCTCGGCGAGCTCTATCGTCATCTGCTTGCGCCGGTCATCGCGCGCTGACTTGAACTGGGGAGAGCTCAGAAGCGCGTTGTATGCTTCAGCTGTCCATGTTCTTACAGAAAAAAGGTCTAAATAAGGTTGAGTCAGTTGCCTGGAGAAGTGTAGAGCCTGGTCTGAGCATTATTCTCTGTACTCACCCCTCTTGGGTTCAACCGACGCTTGCATATGGCCTTCAATGAAACTGATGACCTCGACATAGCGGTGGGCTGTACCATACAGTACAGCCTGAAAGATATTGTCGTGTAGGAATCTCATAATGACAGATGCAATAATGTCTTCGTCAGTCTCAGGGTACCAACAGCCATGGACGAGATCGGGGTATTGGTGCAAGGCCTTCTTGAACTTGTTGGCTTCCACGGCTCGCTTCTTCGCAATGCTCAAGATAGTCTCAACACCCCTAGTATGGTCCTCCAACCAGGGGTCCATGAATTTCTGGACCCAGTCTTGGACGTGCTCTACAAGAGCATCGTATTCCTATAGCCAATGTCAGCGAGTGCACATGGGCAAGTAGAAGAGGTACATGTCTCGTACCTGTCCAACTTCTTCGGGAGTTAGCTCCTTGCGATAGGGCTGAAGACTGAAGATATGGGACTGTGCGTCGTTGAGCTGCTCCCTCAGAGCTCCGTTCTCCTCTGAGAGCTCCTCCACCTTGGTCGCCAGCGTCTCACTGCTACGCTCCACCTCTGTCATGTTAGAGCTCATTCTCTGCTTCATGCTTTCGACTTTCTCTGACAACTTGTCTGCCTTTTCTTCAGCGATCTGTTTGTCGATTGCGAGTGCAGTAAGCTTCCGGTGAAGATCTTGAACTTGGCGATGCAGTCGTGAAATTTCCTCGTGCAGCTTCTCGTCCTTAGGCTGGGAGGAGCCTGTGGTTCCAAAGCCTGAAAAGCCGTCAGGTGATTCAAACTCTTCGATCATTGGCAAGAGAGCAGTTCTTTGCAGTGGCGGTGACTGATAGGCACTAGCATCACTGAAGGCATCCGAATTTGCACTGGGACTATCCAGGTCCATCACTCGAGCCTCTTTTTCGTTAGCCTTGGGCGTAGATACGACTGTTTTCTTATTTTCTTTGGTATCAGGAATCATAGAAGCCAATGCTTTATGGGGTGGCTTCTCTTTAACATCTCGCTTGGGGTCGCTTTTTTGCACTGTCTGCTTCTTGGTAGCCACGGCTTCAGAGTAGGATTTGGGTAGAGGCTCGCTTTGCGCCCTAGTATCAGTGCCAACGTTTGAACTGCCTGCTTCTATGGGCTCTTTAGGAGGCACAGAAGGGGGAGGAGAGCTGCGGCACTTGGTGTTGTCCATTGAGAGAGCGTTGAGAGATGGTGCTGTGGTTGATGGTAGATGTCGGATTAGAGGAGCATGGAGGGAGACACCTTGTGGAACTTGGCGGTAGGACGATGATACGAATGAGCAAAGAAGATGAGACTATTACGAAAAAAGACGAATAGTCTGACAAAAGCAGTAAAAAGAGTGAACGAGTGAATGATGATGAAACTAGGTAGACAGTGACAAGGCGCTCTCTGATTTTCGGATGGCTACAGCTAGCTGGGCGAGAAGGGGGGTGTCTCTAGTGGCCAGGCACCGTAAGGCCATTGGCTGGAAGATTGCATGCCTGGCGATGACCTCAGTCTGAACTGAGCACTCCATGTCTGCCTACTACCTACTTTAGTAGGTATTTAGGTATATGTAGCTGTATTATATTACAAGCCATAATTCGAAAATGTTTGTAGCTCGCAAACAATTGCTGCTGGTCTTGTACAGTTTCAAATGTCTTTCAGGGTCTAGCAAGGGTGCAAGGTCCCCTGTCAGCCCTGTCAAGGGTCAAGGCTGTCCACTACGGGAGACGACATTCACTGTTTCGGCTGTTGATACGTGACAAAAGCACAAACATGGTACTAAGCTGTGGTGGCTGACGTCACTATATTCTCTTCAACTTCAGCATCATAAGTCCCTTGGACTTTATATCAAGCCAAGGTAGGCAGTCTCATAAACTCCATCTCCAACCCCCATGATGCAACGGTTGCGCTAAGGACTTAAAGTTATGGAGTTCAGCCACTCCAGTTCAGCCTAACTCTCAGCTCCCGTCACCAAGTGGACCCCGCCCAGCTTGGCAGGCTTAGCTGCAGCCGCTAAGGTACTGTGAAGATCCATTGGTCGCTTCTATTTGCCGTATGATTCAAAGTCCTAGCTATCTTGATATTTTACTGAAGAAGGCATAGTTGACTGTGAGGCAGAATCCTTACAGATGATACGGTACTGTGCTTGAGGTCAATCCCTCGAGGTTGACCTCTAGCATTTTGCTGTGTACTTGCATATTCACACGCCCTTTATGATCGCGCAAACAAAACAAACAAACATATAGGTGGCAGTTTACTGGTCTCTCATGCGAGTATCTCCTCTCACGGACCAATATCGGCCTAAAGAATTACCTTATATGCTGTTGCCCGGTAATTCTACCTAAGGTACCTAGGCAGTCACCTCGGCTTAATTGGTGTTGGTGTGCCTGAAGCTGGCAGTGCCTGCCACCTCCCACTTCCTCTCACCAGAGCTTGTTATTTTTGTACTTTTTCTTCCTCCACAACATCCCGTCTTCCTCTGTACGCCCGAATCCCATAACTTTAGGGATCACAGAGTCCTCTGGGTTTTGTAGGATATTGTGCGACCCATCCTTGAGCAACGCTGAAGCGAACCTCTCCAGCCATCTCGACTCTACCTCCTCCGTTCCCTCTCAAATTCTTCCATCATGGAGTTCGACAAGCTCAAGATCACCGACCGCAAAATCATCGTCGGTATCGATTTCGGTACCACTTATTCTGGAGTTGCTTGGGCTGAGAGTCGCAACCCCTCAAGACGAACTTGCATCACGCAATGGCCCGTCTCCAGCGTCAACAAAGAAGGAGAGTCCAGCGACAAGGTTCCCTCCAAGCTTCGATACAATGGAAAGAATATCGAATGGGGGTTTTCTATTCCCATCACTGCACCTCAAGATGAAGTCGTTGAGTGGTTCAAGCTGTATGTATTCCTCATCCATGTATCCTCGCCGCCGCTTGTTGGGCACATATGTGGGATTTAACTGACATCTCTCAAGAGACCTAGACCCCTCACTTCAGGCTATGGGCCAGAATGTCGGCACTGACGGTGCCCGAGGAGGCCGAAACGTAGACAGACTTGTTACCGACTTCATCACTAAGCTTGGCGAGCATCTGCTGTATACCTTGCGAGAAAAGCTCGGTGATAGCATTATCAACAGTACCCCTCTTGAGTTCGTCGTCACTGTTCCCGCCATCTGGAGCGACCTGGCCAAAGACAAAACGAAAAAGGCATGCCAAAATGCCACAAACCTTTGGAGCTCCCCTCAGCGGCAGGTCCATCTGGTCTCAGAGCCTGAGGCCGCCGCTATCTATGCTCTGCATGGCCTGGATCCCCATGGAATCAAAGTCGGAGACACCATCGTTGTGGTAGATGCCGGTGGCGGAACGGTCGATCTCATCTCGTACACCATCACCGGGCTCAAACCCATCCTCGAGGTTCAGGAGGCGGCTCCTGGTTCAGGCGCCCTTTGCGGCTCCACTTTCCTCAACATGCGGTTTGCAAAATATCTTCGGGGCAAGCTGGGCAAGGAAGAGGGATTCGACGATGAGGTCATGGCCGAGGCTATGGAGGTTTTTGAGAAAAAGGTCAAGCGTCAGTTTGCCCTGAACGTTGCACCTGATGAGACCTACAACATCCCTGTGGCGGGTCTGGCCAACAACAGGGCCCTTGGTATCAGCCGCGGTCGCTTCGCTCTCAAAGCCTCAGATCTTCAGACCATCTTTGAACCCGTGGTGCTCGAGGTAATCAGGCTGGTAAAGGATCAGATCACGGCTAGTAACGTGCCTATCCGTGCCATTCTCCTGGTAGGTGGCTTCGGGGCCTCCAGCTACCTCAAGGAGAGACTTCGGAATGCCGTCGACAAGAGTATCCAGATCATGCAGCCGCCCAATGCTTGGCAGGCTATTGTACAGGGCGCCGTTCTCAAGGGACTTGCCAACGCCGCCCCGGATCTCGCAGTGGTCAAGGTGAAGAATCGCAAGGCCCGGAAGCACTATGGAACTGAGTGGCGTGCTCGTTACGACGAGAAACTCCACTCTCACCTCAAGTCCAAGAGACAGTGGTGCGGCCTTGATGGTTGCCACAAAGTTTACGCAATGGAGTGGTTTATTCGCAGAGTGAGTTCCAGAAAGCAAGCTCACCGGTTTAACTTGACTAATCAACTTCTCTACTATCTAGGGTTCAGCGGTATCCGAGAACGAACCATACTACACTTCGTTTGTCTGGACTGGACTTGTCAGTCAGGGTCGCATTCGCAAGATCAAGATGACAATTTTCAACGACCAGTTGCCTCGCGAAGCTCCTATTACCCGGGATGATAATGTCAAGGTTCTCGCAAACGTTGAGGCGGATGTCAGTCACATCCCTGAGCACCAGCTGGGTCGTCGTGAAGGTTCGGATGGCCAATGGTATTATGAGCTGAACTGCAAGATCGAGGCGGTTTACCTTTCCGCATCTACTACTTACACCCTCATCTACAACAGTAAGTGGCTCAACAGTATATATTCAGTCGGCCAGTACAGGGATGCTAACTTGATCAATAGACCAGCGATATAACACGGTGACTTGCGAGTACGTCTAGTTAGCTGTTTAGATGGACGGCTGAAGTGGGCTTCAGTTATTTCTTGTAACTATCGAGGCACTAATATGGTTGCGGCAATATGAGATGCAAGGAAGGTCACCACTGACTGATAAGAGTGTCTTAAATACCAGAGTGGTTACCGAGATTTCATGATTTGTATTAAACATCCTTTACAAACATTGTGAGCTTGAGAAGTGACATAAGGCCTGGGCTTTAATTTGGTATGCCATCTATCCTTAGGTCGTTGAAATACATGCAATGTTCATAGGTAATATCTTACTGAGGTATAAGCTCCCCATGCTCATGGAAGCTCGGGGGGTGTACCGATCAATTGGGAGGCAGCCTAGAAGCGGGGACTGCACCTTGACCGGGCGAGACCACAACAATAAATTGTATCCGTAGTCCCATCAAGAGAAATTCTGCCTTGAGGCTGACTTGAAATGTGTACTAAGAGAACTAGGTAGTAGGGGTACGCCCATCGAGTACAGTCCAACATGATACCTAGTTGTAGTAAATACAAACTGGTATCAAATGGATGCCCTGTTACAGCACCTCAGGCAGCACTCGGCAACAATGGTGTCACCTATCTCTATCAACACTATTTTGCAATACAATAGAATTTCGACAACACTACCATGCACCCTGACAATGCTGCTGGCCGCTTTACTGTTACCCTAACCCCTCAATAGGTAAGCTCTCAACTTTGTTTGGCCCTCGAAGCATTTACCCGCACATTCTCGGCCTTACCTACCACAAACATAAACACAATCACAACACCAACCGGAGACTATGAAACCGAGCTTTGACGGACATTTTCCCTACCAAAGCGTACCTAGGTGCTAGGTAGGTATACTTTAGTATGGGAGCAATGTTGCGCAGCATTAAGAACAAAGCGTTTGGTATTCTGCACAGGCGGAAGGGGCCAAAGACCACTGCACCTGCCAATAGCTCAACTACCACTGGCGACAGTAGCAGCAACAACAACAAAATCAACACTCCGACTGAAAATCCTCCTTCATATCGTCACTATCCTCTTCCACCAACTTCTGTTCCCTCTACCGTCTCGACAAATTCCAGTCAACAGCAACAAGAACAACAGGATCAAGTTCAGGTTCAGGATCGCCAGCCTCGCAATCACCAACCCTCTCCTTTGCCGCCAACTTCAGTCCCTTCCACCGTCTCAACACTCCCGGATAAAAACCAGGATCATGATCAAGAAAACTATCAAATCCAGCCTCCCCCACACGAACCACTAAATGGTACAGATTCTCCGACTCTGGATCCTCTCGTCCCCAGATACGTCCCTTACGTGGAAGCGTCTCCCCTCAAGAACAACATGTTCGCCCGGAACACAGGTATCTATGGGAGAGTGAACCCAGATATCATGGGAGGTTTTGGCAACGACGACGAATCCATCTGGCTTGTGGACGACCAAGAAACAACCCGAGAGCAGCAGCGCAATGGCCAACATTCCTCGCGGCGAAACTCTAGAAGTTCCAGCTCAACTGATTTGTATGCAGCAACACCTCGACCACAGGAGCCAGGGACAGCTCCCCCCAGTAGTGCTCAGCCAGCTTTCCACTACCAAAGGCCGTTGTTTCTCGATGACGCTGGTTTCTCCTCCGGCTCCGTCTCTACCACAGCCGCAACTTGTGGAACATCGCCTACTCAGAGTGATGCTCCCGTGCCTCAACGCGGATACGCACCTGTAGCAGCATCAATCCTTGATCTGACTGATCTTGGTGTCCAGGACGCTGATGTATCGACCTCCAAGCCCCTTAACGATACGAACCCACCCAACAGTCGCCCTCAGCCTCCAGCTACTTCTGCTACTTCTCCTTCGACTAACTCGTACGTTGCTCTTTTTGAGCAGCAGGATGATGCTATGACGATTGCATACCTTCGCCGGCTAGAACAAACCGAAAATGAGGCAGCTGAGGAGTTTCGGTAAGTCTCCCAAAAATGCCCCTGTTCCTTGAGCCTCACTACGCCCAAGAGCCTTCTGAAGAAAAACATTTACGTGGTTCTATAGTGATAATCGTATAGTACTGTGCGAGTTTTTGCTTCTCGGTTATACTAACAATACTGCTATAGTTTCGGTCAACGATATCAGCAAGCAAGTGGCTCGACAGATGTGATCATTACGCATCAACGACAACCAAGGAGTACCGTGGTCGGTGATATAGAGTGTGTTGTCTGCGCGGACACCAAGGATGCCAGTGCTTTCCCCCGTTTCTCCGTCACATCAAAATGTACCCATCATCCAACTACATGTCTCGATTGTGTACAACTATCGATTGAGTCCGACTTGAACAACAAACTCTGGACTGAGATTAAATGCCCCGAGTGTCTTGAGCTGTTGGAATATGCGGACATTCAGCGCTTTGCTAATAAGCAGACCTTTACAAGGTAAAGTTCTGATGTTTATATCTCATCAACTGCAGTTAACATGATCTAGATATGAGACATTGGCGCTGCGAGCTGCCATGTCAGAGGCTGAGAATTTCATCTGGTGCACCTCGGGTTGCGGCTCCGGACAGATCCATGAATCCGGGTCTGCTCAACCTATTGTTACCTGCCTTCATTGCAGCCATCGCTCGTGCTTCCACCACAACGTTGCCTGGCATGACACTTTGTCTTGCGAAGAATACGACCAGCTCCTCGCAGATCCAGACAACTTCCGCTCCCGTCTTGAACTGGAGAATGAAAAGTGGTCAGAGGCACAAAAGGCTCAGCTAGAAGCTGATAGAGCTATGGCTCAAGGCCTTTTGGCCGAAGATCGAGCTGAAGTGAAGCGTCGAGAGGAACGAGCCCGCCAGGAGAGGGAACAAGCCCAAAAGGCGTCACAACTAGCACGTCAGATCGCTGCTAGAAGGAAGAGAGAAGAAGACAAGAGCAAGGCCACTGTGAATCGGACAACAAAGCCGTGTGCTGGATGCGGGTGGGCCATCGAAAAGAATCGAGGCTGGTAAGCACCAAACTAAACTTGATTTCTTGAATGTAGCATATTTCTAACCGCTCACAGTTCACACATGACTTGTAAGTTTACCCCCCCCTTTCTATTGTCTATGCCCTTCCTATGCGTTCCTCCAAAGGCTCAACCCTGCCATTGATGGTGTGTACGCATGAAGCTTGTCTTTCTATCTGTCTCCACGGGTGCTAAATAACTGATGTAGGCATCAAATGCCGTTACGAATTCTGCTGGGGCTGTAACCAACGATGGGTTCCAGGACACAACACCGTTTGTAACGGAGGGCGTCGTCAGGCATGAAGGCACCAGCTTGCTGTGACCGAGGGGGTAATTCGGTACTGACCCTTATAGGCATCAAGTGCAAGCATGAATTCTGCTTCGAGTGTGGCGCGAACCACAAAGAGATCATGAAAGCCGACAACAGTGTGCACAAGCAAACGTGCCCCTACCATCCTAATAATTTAAGGGAATGAATAGCGCTGGGGAATTGGAAGATGGCACAAATTACTCTATATGGTATAATCTTGATGGAGATGTCCCTAGAGGTACTATATATTGATGATGCCAGAAACTAGCAATTCAATTCTTGGGGCCTTGGCAGGCAGAAAACATACAGCGCAATTTCGACAAAGAAGCAAAACCATATACCAAGTGACGAGCGTTACCATGCACCGGCGCCCATGAATATAGATAGCGTGATCCCCATCGTAAGACTGGGTTTAAAGAGACACATATGCTCCTATAAAACTCGAAGATGCAATACATGGCCATGAGTGAGTGTACGCCTATCTCTTAACACCTAAAACCATATCTCCATTCAGATTTATATCACAGGGTATTCAACACCACTTCCCACTCTATCACCATGTCTAAGCAGCTGTCAACTCAGCAATGCGACGCTCCAGCTCGGGAACTTGGCGAAGTCGGACCTCGAGCTCCTCCTTCTCATCCTCGAGCTCGAGGCGCTTTTCGGCATCGAGCTTGGTGAAGACGTAGTGACCCTGGCCATCAAACTGGAGAATATGCGAGTGGTACTTCCACAAGCTACGACGATGGCTGACGGTCATGAGAGTAACGCCCAGCGCCTTTGCCGTATCGTACATGGCCTTCTCTGTCTCGAGGGTGACGCTGCTGGTGCACTCGTCAAGAATGGCGTACTTGGGACGGTGGTAAAAGAGGCGTGCCATGGCAACACGCTGCTGGAGACCACCCGAGAGAACATCGCGCCACTCGGCTTCCGCGTCCCAGCCTTCGTCGTACAATTCGGGGAGGTGCTCGAGACCAAGGATCTTGAGGTATTCGAGGAGGTCCGCATCGGTGACACCACGAGCACGCATCTGGCGGAGAGAATCTGGGTAGATGATCTGCTGGCGAAGGGAGCCTCTGGACAGATAGGGGCGTTGGGGAATGTAAAAGATGGCGTGGAAAGGAGGCTTGTAGACGGTACCACCGTAAACAGGCCAGAGGCCACCAAGGATGCGAAACAGAGACGACTTGCCGCAGCCGTTAGGACCAACGACAAGAAGATGTTCTCCATGTTTAAGACTAAACGACAGTGCCTTGATTAGTACATCTCCATTGGGGGAGATGATAGGCCTAACGGAATGAGCTGGTTAGTTTCGGGATTTCCATATCAGGATCTTGACTTACACGTCAATGAAGGTGATATCGTTGCTCTCGTGAACAGTTCCGCGGCCCTTGAGAACAGCTTCATTGCCTTCAACGCCCGAAGAAGACACAAGCTTCTTCTCGAAATGGCCGGACTGAACATCATCCATGACATCTAGGAGACTGGCAACTCGTGATGTGTAGCCTGCCAATTCCATTACTTCCCTATACGAGAACATGATACGTCCGAAGGCGTCGGAAGCGGAGAGAAGCATCCGTCTGTTGGTGACAAAGGCTTCTGTTCGGTCGCCCATGTTCATTGCGATGTGACCCGGCATCTTGATGAAGACGGGGACACTGCAGAGCATTAGACCAAGCGCACCCCAAAAGTACTTGATAACGAAGTCCTCCATAAATCCATGGTAGAAACGCCGCCGAAGGATGTAGTTGACGTGCTTGATGAGGGTAAAGTAGCCCTTGTCTAATGTGTCTTTCTCAGCGTTGTGACCGCCGTATAAAGCAATTTCCTCGCTGTAATCGATGAGACGCGAGTGTTGGAACCTGAACTCGCCCTCCAATCTTGCTTCGTCGGCAACGTATTTGCCGAATGGCGGAGTGAGTGCCCTCATAACATTGGCCGATAGCTGCACAAGAAGTGACATGAAAACGACGCCTTCACCGCCGACACTCTTTGACAAGGACCAAGTATATATAGTCTAAGACCAGTCAGTGCTACGTATATAAGATAGAATCGGGAGGACTGACCATGTCGAGCAGAGGTTTGGCTAGATTGCTGTATAACTCTGCCAGACTGTTTGAAAACTTGGACACATCGACCGCAATCAACTGATCGGGATTCTTTATTCGGTCATCCAAAGCCGAAATGCCGTAAAAGGTCAAGTTGGAGAGATATTTATCATGTATGTGTTGGGTAAGCCTTGAACGATATTTGAGCGATAGCTCAGCTTGGTGATACGATAGCTGAAATCCGCGTTAGCAGGGAGGGCAAGAAAGCGATTTGTTTGCGATCAAGCTCACCATAGAGTTAGTAAAGGTCGCGGGGACCGCAATCAACATCCACCATACTATGCGCTTCAAGAATTCCTTTCCATTGCCTTTTACCAAAGCCTTAACGATGGCGCCATCCATCTCGGCAACGCGCAGACTGATGAGCGTCCTCAGAACCAAGAAGAAGCTATGGCTCATCAATAGCCTTGCCTCTTTACTGCGCCATCCGGGGACAACAATCTTGAGCAATCGTAGCAGCGACCGAAAGAACTCGCGATTCAACTCGACCTTCTTCCGCGGTGTCTCCTCGCTGCCGCTCGAGGTGGTACCGCGACGGGCTGCGCGCTGGGCAGCTTCACGTGCGGAAGCTGCCTTTTGCTCGGAGACGGCAAGACGGATGCGATTCGCAAGCGCAACAAAGAGGGTTATCCAGACAGCCCGAGAGATGCGCGTGCGATTGGAAACATAGAGGCTGGTAAGATGAGAGACGATGCCGCGAAGGGTGCGATCGCCTGGCAAGGCGAGCTTCGACTGCGAGGCCATGGCGCGCGGGCGAAGAGCCTCGAGACTCTACAGCCAGACGAATAAAGCGATTCAAAGCCCTAGAAAGATATTCTAGGGCTGTTCGAGGTCGCAAAGTTGCAAGGGTTGTGAGGCAACCGAGGCGTATCGACGTCACGTCACAGACCTAAAGGGCAGCGAAGCATGAGGAAGTCGTGTTCCGAATCGATAAAAGGTTGTTAAAGACAAGATTTTGGTGACATGAGATTTGAGATAGAGAGGAAATCAGCTTCAAAGGTGGTGAAGAAACTAAGATTGTTTGGCGACATGTTAAGAATGTCTTGTGAGCTTCACCATATCGACCACTTTCCCCATACAGAAGCTTCCTCGGCCGATGAATCTGGGGCAGGTGCATGGCAGCGCCTCCCCACACTTTCCCGCAGCGCTCGGCATGTGATTGACATTTGACTCACCAGCCACATCCAATATAGTCAGCCACAGATGTAGCAGCCACATTCCGCGGGGAATAAATGATTTTTTGGTCGCGGGGCAACTTTTTTGCTCATGAGTGAGTCTTACACTAAGTTCAACCTCGACCAACAACTTCCTTTCCCATATCTACGGAATCGCTACCCGAACGAACCGCAAAAATGTCCGACGACGAGGGTATTTCTATTTACGACGAGGTCGAGATCGAGGATATGACCTTTGACGAGGCCATGGGAGTCTACCAGTTCCCTTGTCCTTGTGGCGACAAGTTTCAGATTACACTTGAGGATCTGCTGGAGGAGCAGGACATTGCCGTATGCCCCAGCTGCAGCCTCATGATCCGGGTCATCTTTGACTTGGTATGTTTCACAAGTTATCTGTAAGAATTTTCATCTAACATTTCTCAGGACGATCTACCAAAGCCTCCCACTTCAGGCGCCTCGGGTGGTCAAGTTCCCATCGCCGCCTAAATCAAGTCGAAATGGGATAGAACAATACAGGCCGCAGCCCTCCTGTGCGGATATAAGCATGACGAGCTCCACCGCGCCGTGACTACGATATTCATATCAACCCGCAGTCGCCGTGCGAAACCCGAACTTGCCGATAAACGACCATTCGCGAGACCACCCGCAAGTTGACGGTTGTGACACAACTGACCCGATTTATAAAGAGAAGGCTTAGGTCGCCCGGAAGACATGAGGCGCCAGGGCACTCCAAATCATAATGGTCTTACGAATCGCCCTTGTGTCGCCGCCACAATCAGACAACTTTGCAGGATAAGGAGTGGAAAGGATATTTGAGACGGTCACACAACATAACCGCTCGGAAATCAATTGTCCGTCGGCTCTTATCTACGAAGTACACGAGGGGTTTATGGATCGATCATACCACCATGAAGACTGCTCGATGTAAGCAGCCATGGTAGGGAGTGGATGATCTTGATGAAGATAGTCTCAAGCACATGGATAGCATATCAATGAGGCCTTTTGACTCAATACAGATTACAGTTTAATTATACTATTTAAAAGTCAAACATAAACTCGATTCAGAGCAACCTAGACATTGTCTCCTTGTATTCGAGGTTTGTGAGTAACGGGTAAAACTTGTGCGAATTGGGAAAATGCTCCTTTCCAACAGATAAACTGGCTTGTTTCGAGGAAAGAAGATAATATTTGTATCAAATACAGGCCAAAACGAGACTGGTCTGACTGATGTGGATTTTCTGTAAGTCATTTGTTGACTAGGTGCCTAAAGTAACTTAGCGCCTGATCTGGAGATTGCCGCTATTCCTTCGGCAACTATATACAGCTTAAGGTTATTTGTGGGCGTTCGTATTAGACAAATGGGGACATAAGAAGCGGTCTTGATAGAATGAAGTACTTGGAAAGAATAAGCGATAAAAATATTATAAAACCCATGTTCTGTAGCTATTAATGTAGAAATTGATGCTAATTCTGGTGCGACGCCAAGTAGAAAGCATCGCGTTCTAGATGCATCAGCTAAGGCTTGGCGACGGTGAAGGTAATCCTTGCTTTAAATCAGGAGAATAAGCTTCAATGGATCTCACAGGCGAGCCGGGGACCTTTCACATGATAAGGTAAACTGGTGAAAAACTCACGCGGCAATAATCTGCCTGATTTGGATCCTAGGGGCCGGATCTGGCCTGATTATACAAGTCACGATGGAGGGTCGTCTTGAGCCTCAGGTGAACTAACACCAACTTGGCTTAACCCACTGCCGAGCTTCAAAGATCAACATGAGGCTGAAAAGAAACAAGCACAAGACACCCAAACACGGCATGCACGATAAGATTGTTTGATGGTGATATGCGATTAGTATTAATATAAACGAAGCGATCTCGCTCCATTGATCTATTCTAGTCTAGTCGGGACAAAGTTCCCGATCTATTTCCATCGAAAGTTAACCGCGCACCAGCACGTTCCTCCAGGATGGTACAGTCATGTGTGTTGTACAGCATCCTCATATCCACCACCACCCTTGCGGAGCATTCTCAAGGGAGAATTTACAGAGCAAGGGCAACAGCGACGGCACCAGCGAGACCGCTGAGGCCGAGGGCAGCAGCGCCGTTGGTGGTCTGGTCAGAGCCAGAGCCGGAGCCGGAGCCGGAGCCGGAGCCGGGCTTGGTACCGTTGGAGGCTGTTGATGATAATGTTAGTTGATATGTTCGACTGAAGATATATATATCGTAGAGAAGGGTTGGACTAACGGGCACCGGGAGTAGCGACGGGAGTAGCAGCAGGGGCCACAGGGGTCTGGGCAGCAGCCGCAACAGCGACGAAGGCGAGGACAGCGGAGACAGCGTGCATTTTGATGGTGTTTGTGGTTGTTTTCGAAGAAGATCGGATCGGGTGTTTAAACGAAAGGAAGTTGTTGGTTGTTTATATAACGATTGTAGTTTGTTTTGTTTGTTTGTTGTGTGGATGATAGAGAAGAGAACTGTCTGGAGGAGAAGAGGAGCTCGACTCCTATATACCCGCGGAGCTGTCGAGGTCGCAAGGATATGGATGGGATGGATGCGCTGCTTGTTACATGATACCAGCCCCAGGGGGCGGTTGCATCATCCCAACCCCAAGCCACCCACTTGTTTTGAAGCCTCCATGCTATGTCGATGGAGCAGTGTAGTACCACTCCACCGGCAGGCCAGGCCAGGCCGATATCACCCAAGGAAGTGGAAGTTGATCCGGTGCGTCAGTTACAGAGTTGAGGGCCCACCTTTGAAATCAAGGCAACGCAATATTATACAGTGCTGTGCAGTCATTACTGTGCTGCTGTATGCTATGCACTTCAGTGACTGAGGTGCTGAGAAATTCAATGCTTGACGCGGCTGCAATGCAATATTCACAGCCTCGTTATGCCGCTGTTGATACGCCACTGTGCTGTATGGCGCTGCTAGTTCAACACATGCACAAGGGCAATGGTTTTGATTTGATGCATGCACGCCGCGAGAATGCACCGTCCAGCAGTGCAGTTAGCCTATCTCCATGTTCCTATTGCCGAGCTCCTCTACTCTGACTGCATCAACATCAAACATCAACACCCAAAAAAAAAACAAGGTTGGAGGCTGGCAGATGGCAGTTGATCGTCCTCGTTGATAATCGGTTTGGCTGGGCAACGGCAACAACACCAGAGAAAAAAAAGCCTCGATCTTGCGTCATGCTTCCAACTGCACTGTATCGTGAGCCTTATTGGATTGAGATATGCCGTGCCTTGTTTCCATCCATCCAGTGGTTGGTGTTTGGGGGTGGAGGTGGAGGATTGCGCAAGCCTTGGGCGAGCAAAAGAGGCTGGACTTTGAACAGGTTCCGTTTTTAGAAACTCTGGTTAGGTTCTCAAGATAACTGGAGACGCTGTATAACCACACTCCTCTCCTTGAAAAATACCGCGAATAGCGGTTAGGCTTATCCCTATCCCTGGAATCTCGCAGCTGCTGGAGCTGGGATCTCTGTTGAGCCTCCACCCGCTCGGGCTTTTGTGTAGATCTGTGTTTGGATTTTAATTGTGGTTCTGGGACGCGCAAGCAACAGCCCAGACCAAGCCGTGGTCATGACTACGATTGATTGATTGCTAAGGGATCATGATGCCTCCTGATTTTTTTTTTTGTTATTCCACTTTTTTTTTTTTCAGCCCTTATCGAGCCCATGGTCGTCTCCCTTCCCCAGCCACTGGTGGTGACCTTGCATTGCATATGTAACATTGGATACATACAGGATACCCCATTCATTATATCTTAGACCGGAGAAGAAAAAGCGACGACTCCATCACCTGCTACGTCTACATACATTAAAGCCGTTCAAGGTTCGACGGATTTAAACAAGGGTCGCTAGTTAGTACCTGGTTCCACAGCAACCAAAGGCCTTCTCTTCCCTTCCCTTAGCGTGCGGACGCGCAATTGATGGATCCCAAATCTGCTCAATCTGAATCAACGGTTGGATGAGAGAGATAGGGATATACCTAAGCCGGTGGAGGTACCTGTGTACCTATGATACCTACACTACGTACCTAGGTTACCTTGGTTCTCCTTTACCGACAACCAACTCCATTCTTTTTACCAACCAAGCTTTTTTACCCGTGCCCCCTTTTGTTGTTTATTTTATTCCTTGGCCTGGGCCTCGCATGGCCTGCCCGGTTATTTGCCACAGGGGTTCGTTACAGATGTCCGAAATATAATAAAATAAAATCTATGCAAGACGGAAATATTCAATACTGAGACGTCCGCCCCCTGCCATGCCCGGAGAAACATAAGAAAAAGAAAAAGAAAATACCAATTTTCGGTCAGACCTCCTTTTTCCAGTTAATGGTCTGCTGAAAAATAAAACCTTCAACTTTAATCGAATCAATTAAAGGATATTACATTACGGTCGCTTGTTACCGCTAAATTGACTATACCTGGTTCCCCATACCCATTCAACCCCATCCGCGTCACGTTCTGGAACTCGCTTTGCATCGCCATGAATCATGTAAATCACGGCTTTATTACTTCTATTCTCTCGTCACTATTCATAGATCATATGTCGTCTTATAGTGGCAAAGCACGGTCTGCTGCGCGCGATCAGCGCTCCCAATAGCGTAGGTGATACAGTCAACTAAGAGGTAGCCTATGCTTCACTTCATCCACATCAACAGACAATAATAGCAACACCGCTACAGGCTTATAACAAAACAAGCCTTCTCTAGTATTAACTGATCGGCAACTTTTCCAATTTTTAATTCAATATCAAAGATCTCTTGGTCCACATAAACGCACATCCCACGCAGGAACACGCAACACCCCAAGTATACGTACTCTTGTCTTGTCTTGTCTAGCATACTAACAACAGGGAACATCGCATGATATTCTCACTTCCCTTGCTCAAGCCTCAATATTCTCAAAGAAATATGTTGGCTGGCCAGGAACAGCCTGTTCCGCAACAGGAACAGTGATGTCCACCTCCTTTCCATCGGCAAGGTTGACACCCTTCTTGCTGCCCTCCTCGACTCGGAGCACATCGCATGCAGCCAGGCCTGCTGTTCGCTTCAGGCCAGGCACCATCTGAACCAGAGTCTCCCTTTCATCAAACGCAAGCTTCTGCTCCAGAACCACACTTGCGGGCTCTCCGGCTTGGAGTCGCTTCTTGAGGCCCTGTACGAATGGCATAGCCTTCTTCATCTCTCCCATCTTTCCGATCTTGCCATTCAGCTCCTTATCGTTGACTGACTGGGTCTCCTCGTTCCACATCTCCTTGAGCAGGTCAATGTACTTGGCTTGCCACGCTGGGAACTTGTCCGTCATGAAGATGGTCAGCTTCTTGGGCTTCTTGGGGTCAAACGACGTCTCCTTGCCCTTGGCCTTCTTCTTCAATTGCAGACCCTCAGCCGAGTTAACGTTGGAAGCAGTGCTTCGCACGTAGTCACGCTTTGCCGACAGGGAAGCATCCACCTCCTTCAACTCGGGGAATCGCGCGTTGTGAATAGTGCCCTCCTTCTTCAGCACCTCGAGCCAGATGTATTCGGACCAGTGAGGGGCAACAACTGCCAGCAGCAGTGCCTGAAGCTCGATGTAACGGAGGACAATGTCCTTGTGCATCTTGATGTTGGCAGCTGCGCAAGCCTCGCGGTAAAAGTCGCGAGCGCTCGTCAACTCGTACAGACCAGCCTTCAGGGCCAGCTTGTAGTTGGTGTTGGTATATTGCTCGATAGCCTCGTTGGAGACGGCATTCAGATCGTTGTTGAATAGGGCGTCCTGGAACAAGTTCATCTCTCCTGTTCGAAGCTGGTCCTGGTCCCGAACCATCTCCTCACACCACTCCTTGAGAGTGAAGAGTCGCAGAATATTGTTGTCGGCAACATCCTCCTCGAAATTGGCGTCGTTCACACCATCACCGGCATCGGCAAGGGCAATGCGGGAAGCGTCCGCACCATACTTGAGGGTTAGATCTTGGAGGGTCATGAAGTTACCGGTACTCTTGCTCATCTTCTCGCCGTTGAGCATCAGGTGACCGTTGGCACGCACACCTCGAGGCCAGTACTCAGGGGGGAACATGGCCAGGTGGACGTACAGGAAGAAGGTTAGATGGTTAGGGATAAGATCCTTTCCGGACACTCGCACGTCAAGAGGATAGAAGTACTCAAACTCGCGGCGCATGCTCTCCAGTGTGGCCTTAGGGATCTTGCTGCCGTTGAGGATCTCGTCACTAAGCTCCCGGCGGCAGAAGACGTAGTCCCAGACCTCGTCGATCATCTGCTCAGGGCCGATGTCACCGACACCCTTTGTTTTACCAAAGAGGTCCTTGTGCAGGTAGTGTGCAATCGTGTAGTAGGCCATGTAAACTGTTGAGTCGCTCAGACTCTCAACAAGGAACTGGGGATCCCAGGGCAGCTTGGAGCCCAGACCGTAGGTTCGGGCGCAAGCCCACTGGTTCAGCCAGTTAAGGACACCCTCAAAACTGTTCTTGGTCTCAGGTGTGTAGGTGTTCATGCCGTTATCAACCCACTTGAGGGCAGTCTGCTTCCATGACTCCTCGCCGTAATCCAGGTACCACTGGTCCATCAGAGCAACAATGCAGTCATCGCCGGATCGGCTGACAACCTTACGCTCAGGCTCAGAGTAAGCAAAGGCATCGCCAGCATCAATCAGCTGCTTGCGGACCTTGGGCTTGGCAACCTCAACCTTCTCGCCCTTGAACTCGCCCACCTTCAGAACACCCTGGTAGAAACCCTCCTTGTAAGCCAGCTCCTTGGCCTCCTCCAGCTGCTTTGTGTCCTTGGGAGATGCAATCTTGAGCTTCTTGACCAGGAAGGGAGCGCAAAGATCGCCGTAGGTGGGTGTGTCGATAATAGGGTAGATCTCGAGCTCAGCCCACTCCTTGTTGATGCCGTAGTAGTCGGCCTTCTTGGCTAAGTCGGTCACAGTAGCATAGTCATCAGGGCTGTCAGACGGCACAGATGTAACGACACCAGTACCCTTTGTAGGGGAGACGGTCTCCATAGGTAGCATGCGAACGCCTTCCTTGTGTAGGGAGAGAGGGGCGTTGACCAGAGTGCCCACGATATCAGAACCAACGATGTCAGCAACCTTTTCGATAACGCCCTCAGTAGCAAAGACGCCCTGGTAGGCCATGTTACGTGCGGCCCGCTCAGTCATGATATAGTAATCAGTCTCATTGACCTTGAAGACACCATATGTGATCTTAGGGCCAACAAAACAGCAGGTTTGTCCGTACATCGTCTCGGGTCTAAGAGTCGCTGGCACGGCATACACTTGAGCCTGCTCGGGGATCTTGCCCTTGAGAGACTCAGCAGCTTTGGGCGCCCATTCCAGAACCTTCAACTTCAGAGCAGTGTACTCTTGGGGACCAACAGCCTCACCCTCAGCTCGATCGTGGTCCATGCAAGGCTGACCATCCTTGATAGAGTAGATAGTGTATCGCTTGCCGAACTTGATCTTGTCCAGCTCCTTCAGACGGTTCATCTGCCATCGGACAAAGGCGTCGTAGTAAGGGTTGGCATCGGTGGTGACGAAAGATCGGCGCCAGTCGATACGGCAACCGAAGTTGGTAAGATCTCGAATAGCCAGAGGAGGGAAGAACTCGAGCCAGTACTGGGGATCAGCAAACAGGTGGATCTCCTCGGTAGGAATTCCAATGGCCTGCATAATCTGGAATTGGAATTTCATTTTAACGGTCTTTGCTGCCGCCTTGCCCTTCTTGGCTGAGAACTTGGTGGGATCCTCCTTGGTCTGCTTAGCAGCGGGTGCCTTCTCCTCCACGACAGAATCCTCCTCCTTGTAGCCCTCGAAGTTTTTACCGAACATCTTGATCTCGTTGACGAGCTTGTCGGCACAGGCCTTGATAGGCATACCAGTGCAGTGGAAACCCATAGGGAAGAGCGCGCGCTTGCCCTGCATGCGGGCGACACCGGCGGCGAACTCAACCTTACTGACAGAGAATGAGTGGCCGGCGTGCAGAGTACCGTTCATGTAGGGATATGCCATGCATCCGAAGAACTTGGGCTGCTGCTCGCGAAGCTCGGCGGCGGAGATGGAGTGGAGGGGCACCTCGTCGGTGGTGGGAGCGTTGGGCTCGAAGACATGATCCTCCTGCCATTTTTCTTGGTACTTCTTCTCGATCGCAATCAGGGTATCTCGCTTCTCAGTCTACTGATAGTTAGAATAGTCATTTGGAGACACAGTAGTAAACTGGACCTGCACCTTTGAGCTCCTTGGTCTTGGAGATATGCAGAGCCTCCATGGCCTTGGGAACGGAATCTGTTGAAGCCATCGTCGTGAATCGACAAGACCTATGAACAAACAACTCGCTTGTCAGTTCGTTTCTTTCGGTCACAAGTAAAAAGACGAAGGGTTAAAGAGATTTGCTTACTTCGTGAATTCCGCTTAGAAATTTTTGAGTCACCGTTGGAAGGGAATGAATGCCCCGCGATTTCACCCCTCCTTCCAAGGATTTCGATTCAGACGAGATGTGGCTTGTGGGTGGGATGTGTGGCGGTGGTGGCGCGTTACTTTTCTACCTAACGTCCACTCCGATCATACGAAGCTACTCTACTTGCTGGAGCCATTGAGTCAATCGCCATGTTTCCAACGCTATTTCGGCGCATGGCCTCCTCTTCAAAGGAGCATCTCCTCAAGAGTGCTCCTTTGACTGTAGCAAATAACCCCTACAAGGCGCGAAAGGTGTGGCCTCCGAACTTCAAGCAGCTCACCCACCAGCAACAACTCCGGTTCGAGAAGAAGTACAAGCGTCGCATCATCCTAGCAAGTCGAGCACCTCGATGGGTAAAGTTTGTAAAGACGGCTCAGCTCTTGACAATCATTGGTAAGCATATTCTTTCTAGTCTTTTTGGACTATTGGCTAACCCAGTCCCAAGCTGCTCTGGTCTGGATCTTCTTCTACTCCGAGTTTGAGTGGTGGGGTCAGAAGTATAAGCCTTCCGAAGAGGTTTGTATATGCGATCGCGTGAGAGACTGCATTTTCTAACTATATCCAGATCCGACGAAAGGCACAATACCTCTTCGGTGCCATTGATCCCGAGAAGCGATACGAACGACGACCTGATGCGCCGCCTCCACCTCCTCCCAAAGACGAGCCAGAATCGAAATAGTGTATTCTATATGTATATTATCCAAGTCTTTGGAGTCCGGCGTTAGTATCGTGGTTGCATAGCACGTATGGATATCTTGTTGGGCAGGGTTATCCTGTACTCCGCTCTCGCATGCCTTTTGGCCCCTTTATTAAGCTGTCATGATCATCATCGCCCAGCCCAAGCAAAATTGGCGCCCATGCCCAGTCCACCTCCTAGACCAGTGGGCCCTCTGCCTTCGTTGACAGGCCGTTTTGCAACTGTTCCTTGCGCCTTGACTCCTGAAACAATGCGATCCAGATTTGTCTCTATCACGACACCTCCTATTATCATTTCCGATAGTGTAGCATGTAGAGTTTCGAAGTTGAAGATGAGGTCCAGCTCACAGACGTTTTCGAAGAGCTTGTCGAGGGCCTCGACGTAGACTTGGATCAGATCGATAAGCGCGAGCGGCGACTCGGTCGAGGTCGAAATGATGATGAAGTAAAGTGTCGCATAATTGCGGTATGTTACGAGCGTGGGGACATCTTTCTGCTCTTCTGAAGAGGTGTGGGAGGTGCCCGAGGCGGCGAGCAGAGGTGGAAGGGGTAGGAAGTTACAGGATCCGGCTGGTCGATTCGAGACGAGGGTAAAGATTTCGGATATGAGGCGCTGCTGAATGCTCGTTTCCTAAGGCACATTGTGAGTTAAGGACAGCAAGAGACGAGGTTGACTGCTACATACCAGCTGTGTATAGAACTTGGTCAGGCGAGGCTGGCCTTGGCCGTTGAAGACCAAAAAAGCATTGATCATGATCAGAGACCGAGACTTTTCATGCGCTTTCACGTGAAGATATTGTGAAAGCGGCGTAGATGCAAATGTAGGTACCTTAGGTAAGGTTGGTTGAAGCGGTCGATGGTGGGGCTTTGCTTCAACGAAGGCGGAGAGGCACTCCCGTGATGATGGAACTGCCATGGGGGGCACGTACCTTTAACTTCCGGATTCAACGGCCCCAATTGGTCAGTTGCAGCTGCACCTTGACCTAACCGCGGGGAGCTTCCATGGCTGCTTGCATAAAGCATCACGTCTTCATCTACAACCTCGTGAATAACTGTAATTGGCAAGCAATTTCACACATCAACTTCGACTCCATCCTCAGCAATCAGGACTTGCTCAATCAACAACTTTCATTCCGAAATCTCATCTCCCAACTTCTACTTTCAACCTGCAAAATGTCCCGACAAGTCGCATCGCAAGCTTCTCGCCTGGCTTCACGAGCCGTCCGCTCTTCAACTCCTCTCTGCCGCCCGAGCTTCCGAGTTGCGCCCGCGGCATATGCTTCACGTCTCGCGGCTCTTCCGGCTCTTTCACAAAGCCACTTCTCCACCTCCGCATCCCGCACGCGGGGCATCATGCCCGATACCGAGCATCCTGCCAAGCCCTTGAACGAAGCCGAGGAGATCCAGCCGACTGTTGCTGTAGCCGAAATCACCGAGGGAGAATACCATGAGCTTGCCGACGAGTATCTCGACAATGTTGTGAGCAAGTTTGAGGAGCTCCAAGACCAGCGGGACGATATTGATGTTGAGTACTCGGTATGTATAGCTCTGTTCGACAGGTACCTTGCCCACGATATTTTGATTAACATTAAATCATAGGCCGGTGTCCTCACCATCAGTTGGCCCGACAAGGGCACATACGTCATCAACAAGCAGCCTCCCAACAAGCAAATCTGGCTGTCATCCCCCATCTCGGGCCCTAAGCGCTTCGACTGGTGCCTCTTTGGCGAGGGCCAGAACGAGAAGGAAGGCACTGCTGTCGGCGACTGGATCTACAGTAGAGATGGCTCCAGCCTAAACCAGGTCTTTTCCGAGGAGCTTGGTGTCGATATCATTGTGCCTGGAGAGGAGTAGAGCTTCCTTCCAAGCGCTGACAAGAGGCCTGGCAAGCATGTTTGAAGACGAAAACCACTGGGAGGCAAAGGGACGGCATTTACATTTCTTAAGGCGTTGAAAGGCTTCGGGTAGCCCAGTGAGGATTGTGTTCTGCTTTGAATGTATTATACACATGTATTATTGACTTGCGGTCTTGGTTTGTGGCATATGTGGATGATTTCAGACTCAGAATGTATTCCAATATTATCCGCAAGTTATTTTCATTCTGACTAGAGGTTGAGAGCGCCTGTTTCGCTCTTACTCTGTACATATTGGTACAAGTAGTATACAGGTGCCTCTTCTCAGTTGGTATGGTCGCCATTTGAGTCGAGTTATTGACTTCATTCCGACATTGCTGTAATATAAACCCATTGATCTTCCATAGACCCTTTTCTTGGCTTATCCAGGTTTGAGGGTGTTTTCAAGCTATGCCAGGAGCCCTAAGAGATTCATTCACGTATGCCCCTCTGAACAAGATCTCAACGCAGACACAACCCCATTGTCTTGTTAAGCATAGTAACAGTCATATCATAATGGTGATAAGCCGTTCTAGCCTCTTCTTTCATTGGATTCCTATCCTCCGCGATCACATCAGTCTCGAATAGCAAACTCAAAGCGGTGCACCGTCCACACTTACGGGTTTGAGTTATCACGTATGAACTTCTTGTGAGGGTATCTTTTCTGATAAACCTGCGTCAGGGCCTTGAGGATCCTATGCTCCATGCCCGACTCCTTGGCCGCCGCTTCCAAGAACCAGTTGGTCCGTCTGATGCCCGTCTTATCAAAGACGGCGCCGGGCTCGCGGAAGGCCGCCCGGAGCTTGTCGCGCATTACGAAACGGGCGGGGATCGTATGCTGCACCGCGCGGAGGGAATTTCGGTATAGATGCCGATAGGCGTGTATTATTTCTGTATTGCCGGCCATGGTTCTGATGTCTTATAAATGAATGTTGAGCCTGAAGGAAGAGTATTGGCAGAGATAATGTAAAACGCACAGGCCACTTTAGCTATCTGGCACTAACAAAGTTGTCCAAGCCAACGTCTATAACTGTATTGCAGACTGAATACTCTCAACACATGGATAAAAATCTATTGCATAGCAGAAAATTAGACTTCAAATCTTCGATTCCCAATCGAATGGGCTAATTCCCACTGTATCTATATCCAACCGCTTCTCTCATTATGGTATACAGGCCTTGTGCAGCTGCCCTCTAAGTCCATCCAAGAGGGCTTGGTCTAGAAATATATCGATCCATAGATCTGAAAAGAAATGCAGAAATCCTCCTCAAACTCATGTATCACCTTCATTTCGTAAAATGCCTCCGTCAATCCTGAGACACAACCAGTTGATTCATTCCCAACAATTGACTCCGCTATCCTTCAAGGCGTCGGTTGCACCATCTTTATCCAGGTGATAACGCATCCAGTGCCTTGTGCGCCATCTATATGCAGATATTCTTCTATCAACTCAATTCCAAAAGACTTCATTAGTAGTCGTCACGTCGGGCCTCCTCCTGTTGGCCAAGAGGGGCATAGCGGCCTTGAGCACTGCTCCCACTGTCGGACCTGTTGCGGCCGACTACCCTTGATAGCCATCCACCAATGCTTCGCTCATCACCAACGCTGGCCTGCATCTGAGACTGAGATTTGTTGTCGTCGTCCATCGTGGGGGGTTCAAGCGAAAGGCCGGGGATGGCAGACGAGGGTGCAATAAGACCTCGAGAAGATCCCGCAGGAGATCCAGCTCTCATCAGCGAACCTGTTTCAGTGCCGTGTATAGAGGGTGTACCGGCAACTGTGCTGGCATCTCCAAAGAGTGAGTCCATATCTTCCAGGCGGACACCACAGGTCTCGGGGTAAATGAAGTAAACTGATAAAGGATTAGTGACATTGCCAACCGCATGAGATTTACCAACTTACCAATAACTACACTAGCCACACAGAAGAAAGCGTGAACCAGATACATGCGCCATTTGATCCACTCCTGGAGAATAGGTGTCATTTCACCCACCAGCCAGTTAGCAGCCCAGTTTGTAGCTGTTGACAAACTAGCACCCTTGGATCGGATGCTGAGGGGAAGAATCTCAGGAGGGTACAGCCAGGGAATGGGTCCCCATGAGTAACCGAAGGCAGCGTTGTAGATCATGACGAACAAAACAACCAGTCGCGGGGTCCACTTGATGTCGAGGAACAGGAAATACGAGATGAGCGACAGGGAGATGGCCATGGCGATAGCACCCGAGAGCAAAATCTTGCGTCGTCCCCAGCGGTCAACCAAATACCATGGTGGGATGGTCGACATGAGATACGTGAGACCGTTGAAACCAGTCATGAGGACGGCGTCATGACCAACCCAACCAGCAGACTCGAACACATACGGCGCGTAATATGAGATGACGTTAATACCGTTGAGCTGGGCGAGGGCTTGGGCGGACATGGCGATGAAAACGCGGGTTTTGTATCGACGGAACATTTCCTTGTACGTTCGCTCGCCTTCCTGACGCTGGAGAAGAACGTTCATCTTGATCTCGCGGTACTCGTCTCGAGCCTTGGGATCGTGAATATCGCCGCCGCCGTACAAGTTAGCAATGACAACCATGCCCTCCTCGTCGTGATCGTTATCCAAAAGCCATCTGCGAAAGTCAGTAAGCTGCTCCTAGCACTGTAACAGAGAATATTGACTAACCGAGGCGACTCGACAATAACAAGACTGCCAAGGCCGAGGAGAGCTCCCATGACACACTGCAATCCTAGAGGAATGCGCCAGGAAAGGTTACTCTCGATAAAACCACAGCCATAGTCGACCCAGACAGAGGTGGTATAACCAACAATGTTTCCTGTAAACTCGATACAGGCCAGCTTTCCTCGGTTGTGAGGAGGGGAGATTTCAGATTGATAGACAGGCACAATGGTCGAGAGCATACCAACACCAAAACCGGCAACGATACGGCCGGCCATCATCATAGGCATGGTCTTGGCCAAGGTCTGAAGAGCACCCCCGATGAAAAAGGTGCACGATCCATAGAAAATAGTACGTCGCCGCCCAATGATATCTCCAATGCGACCAACCATTAGTGAAGTGATGAATGCACCAATTTCCAGGATAGCGACCATGGTTCCTACATAGGCTTTAGAAGGGTGGTCGAAGTAATCCATAAAGTATGGACCACTAACTAGAGTTAGCTAAAGAAACGAGACCCTAAGGAGCGTCAAAACCTACGTGATAATGCCCGACATGACACCTTGATCGTAACCAAAAAGGAAAACACCTAGCGATACGAAGATACTGGTGAAGTAGCTGAGGATAGTGTGAGCACGCGACCTGGAAACGATAGGGTGATGTTCCTTACATGAGGGCCTTGCCGGTGAGGCCATGGATGGAACCTGAACGTCCGGCCATGATGGCGCCGAGTACACGTTCAGCGCGAGAAGGGCCTGGGGGAGTAAAGTTGGGGACCTCGATAGCTTCCTTGTTGATAAGGGCAGCTCGCGACCGGGAGTGTTGGTGTGAGTCTTGGATGCGAACCCTCTTCTGGCGATTGGAGTGCTTGGGTTGTCGACGATTAACGTTTGCTAGCAGCTCTTCCTCTACGTCGGAAGCGAGCTGGAGGCGGACAGGGTCGTTCTCGTCGGCGAGTTGCTCGCCGATGTCACCGGTATCGGTCCAGGACGATTCGGAGCCAGAGTAGGACGAGCGACGGTGAGGTTTGGCGACGTCGGGATGATTGTCGTTGCTGTCGCTGTCGCTATCGCCGTCGTCGTATTCACGATCGTGGTCGTTGCGGGACGCGAGCAATGACGTCGCTTGTGAGTCGGGGTCTTGGTTACTACTTTCAGGACGAAGGGTCCGCAGGGGAATGTTTGAGGGAAGACGGGAAGACTTTGAGGGAGGAATTTTGGGAGGATGGGGCTGTTAAGCAGCAGCGCCCGTCTGCACAGAGATTGAAGGTAACGGGTACGGAGAGAGAAGCGGAAAGGCCGAGAAACAACGAGGTCATCGGCACCTCGATCGGGCTCCCAGCGAACAAGACAACGGAGGGGAATGGGAAAGATGGGGTCGGGTGACCGGGGGTGGTGAGAGTTCCGGTTACAAAATCAGGGTCTGTCCCGTCAAAAAAAAAAATTATGTATGTGGTGAGAAGGGACAAAACACCACTCAGAATCCAGGTACGTAGCCAAAGATAGAGATACCTGACTGAGGCGCGGCTTCGATTGGCGGGTGGATTGCTAGTCAGTTGAGATAGGCCTTGTTGGGACCCCTGGTTGGTGGTAGCTCGAACTGCGTCACGGACTTTGGAGAATCAGGTACTTGGGGGTGACTTTTGGCGATACGTCCGAGGCAAGGAAAGGCACAGCGTGTATGGCGGCTCAGGCGGTACGACACGGTATAGGTAGTCAGTGCTTGGGTCAACGATCGTCAGTCTAGACTAGACAGTCTAGAATGGGGTCGCGGCTGGGGAAAAGCTGGAGTGCAGCGTCGTGGTTGGAGCTGGCCTGGGGTACCAGAGGCAGATGACCGATTGAGACAGCAGAGACGGACAAGTCAGACGAGAGACAATGGCAGGGGCCAGCGATCATGGAACGGGCGGGCGACGCGGGATAAGAATGAATGAATGAATGAATGATCGACTGGAGGGTGAGAGAGAGGAGAAGACGGATGGACGAAAGAATGATGACTTTAGTTGGCGATGGTTGATGAGAGATGAGATGAAGAAGGGGGATGAATGGCGAAAAGAAAGGCTGAGAGTGAGAGGTATTCAAGGGCAGGCTGCGAGACAATTCCAGAAGCAAGGAAAATAGTTATTTCAGGGGCTGAATCGACTTCCAATGACTTGACCTCCATGACTTTCAGGAGGCCAGGTCGCGTTGCCTGTCAGATTGAGCATCGACTATCTACCTACCTATCTACCAATCTGATCTACTTTTGTACTGATACTGCATGATCATCAGTCAATTGACTCTATTCAGCGTCTATTTCCAACCCTTCTCAGGGGTAATTTAATAGCATCTTCTCCCGCCTCAAGACTCTGAAACTCAACGGCCTTATCACAATAAAGTCCAACGCCCCCGGTCTCGCCAACACGTTAGAAATCTCGCCAAAGTCGATAAGAATGCCCCTAAACCGACTCCACGTTGACATGACGAACTTTCTCCACGCGTTTTACAAACCTACGGGCGCTCGGGGCAAGCGTCCCGTCAGTTCATGATCGTGAGTGTGGGGTTTGCGTGGACGCGCTGTAGAGCCAAGACGACCTAACTCTGAGAATGAGTGCGGGGGTTTTTAGTTGGTAGCTTGATCAATATTGGTTATATCCGAGTTCAAGTGAAGAACTGTTGGATCTGACTCAAGTATTGACCGCAGTTGAGGCTATGTTGTGTGTCCAGCCTGTCACATGCCTATATTCCCATTCAGTTGGAAGTCAAATGTGACTGAACAGGCAACATTATGCACCTTCCGGCACTTGCCTCCTGACATAAATGCAGTTCACGCGGATATTCTTTCCTCATCTGCAGTTTAACAAATGCCCTTGTGGTCTCTGACCAACGAGTGAAGCGCTGAAGCATCTACCATCCAACAGGTTACAGTCACGCGTCTCTATGTAGCACCCGATACAAGATCTCACAACCCAAGATCAGCGTAAACCTAATGCCAAGTCGTTCGTCTTTCCCCACGAAATCCGTGTTCACGAGATATTTCTCTCCACAAAGCGAGAAACTCCCAGGCAGGTTCATTGCAGGCAGCAGAGTCTAATGTACTCGATAAGTACCCGTCACCTCCACCACCAAGATACGCTACCGCAAAAAGAAAAACAACAAGATCTCAACCTCCTCAACTCCTTCAGTTCCACTCACACTATCAACAACGCAGGGTAAATTCAGGTTCGCATTCATTTTGTTCTCGGCCTATCGTCGTCGCGTTTATAGGGCCCGCTTTGAGTTGTAGTGGGCCCTTACGTCACTGGGTCCTTTATCTCGACTCTCGAGTGTTTCAATTCAATGTAGGCTTTTAGTAGTCATTATCTAACCTACCTATGTACTTACCTTATTGACTGTCTACATTCGAAAGTCATAACAAAAATGAGACTCTAGGTCGTGTTATACGTCAGAGAATACGACAATCAAGATATCTCACTCGTTTTCTACATCAACGGCTCGTCAGCAAGGGTCCTGGTTACCAAGTCTACCAGGCAGGGTAGAGCAAGGTTGGGGTCAAAAGGATGGCGATCTAGTCTTGACCGACGATTTGCTTTAAACGACTTACCGAACCCTTGAAAAGCATTGGCCCGCTTATTCTTCGTCGCGTGATTTTATGTCAGGGTCCAACATCTTTCGTCAGGTGAATCCTTGGTTGACAGCCATGCATATCATCTACCTCCCACGCATTAGTCAGGTATGTTCATGCGTTGGACCGGTGGATGAGCCAGTCTGAATCGCGTTATGGTTCTTGATATTTATTAATGTCGGTCTCGCACTGGAACACCAAGCCAGAAACACAAATGACTCTTATACGGCTAATCAGGACAACGTGACTAAGAAGTAGCAGTGAGTGCTTTACTCTTTGCTTCAACCACACAGGTACTGAGTAGGTAGTATATATTCTATCATTTCATAAGAGCATCTGAAAGACCTTTTGGCGAGCGTTTTTAAGCGGATCGAGACGTCTCACCTCCCTCGACAGGGAGGTGTAAAGAATAAACACATACTTATACCATGCCTAGATATATTAGTTGTGTTCTTCTGTAGTCAATGTCTAGTACGCTTTACAACTACAAAATAGTGGTTATTCAATAATGAGCCAATATTATTCACGAATGTGAGCCTGTCAGGAACGTACAGAGAGACGATATGGCTTCTTCATTACCAACGCCTCACACCATTCAATTATAGGCATTTAGCACAGTTTATGCTTTTCCGGAGTCATATATAGAGTGTTAATAGTATCTTCTTCTTTTGCTACATCTGTCGGCTGGGTATCACATCTATCTGTGAATAGGCCGCTTCACGCACATACTCAGAAAACCTTTAAATATATGTGTACCAATACAAACACAACTACTCGCGGGTTTACATATAAACCACCCAGACACGCGGCATTGTCATCCCATAAATCGATAGTTTGATGTCTTTCTACTTGTGATAGGGGGATATTTTGACAGCTGCTCGGGGGTTAGGCAAGCTGGGGGGTTCTATAAGTCGAACACTACCTGGGTAGAGCAAGTATTCACTGGATATTTTATCCTATCTTCGCAAATCTCATAGCTATCCTTCTTTCTAACTAGTGGGTCACATAGTATAGTCTTAACGGGAGACTGCCTATCTGGGGATAATGCTGATCTGTATAACATAACTGTGTTGCGTGGAGCTGGTGATATGTGTCTTCCGAGATGTGCTGTGTCTCTAATCAGACACCATGACACTACAATGATCTAAGAGTTACAGCTAAACTGGGTGACGATGCTACCATCTTCGACCAGCTACATAAACTCGTTGGGGCGGGTCGTGTTTGTGAATGGGAGAACTTGGGCCGGTCCTGCACGGTAGTGGTTATGTGAGCCGCCAACATTCTTGTCAACTTGCCATATAATTTGCCATTCTCCCGTTCTAATTGATGAGCTCATATCGATTATATATATTCTACTTTGAAAGTCTAAGAGCCAAAAAAAAAAAAAAGAAGAAGAAAATAGCCAAGATGTCAACAGTAGAAGCCTATAGCCCAGGCCAAGCCATTCATTTCTCAGTACAATAAGGTTACGCAGCCGTATCGCAATAAGCTTCAACATGGCCTCAATTAACTCTTTGCAGTATGGCCATCTGGCCGGATATATTCTACGATAACCACAGTAATACATAGCTAAGTGTTCATAGATGAGGTAATATGAATGTGTGGAATGATTATAAGAACTTTAAGTAATAAGACTAAGAGTTACATAAGTCATAACTTTTATAGCAACAGAATTATACGATAACTCATTAATATTGTAGAAATCTTGACGTATATTACCTTAACTAAGTAGCTTTATATAAGACACCTAGCCTCTCAACCAGCCCAAAGAGTACAAGGACCCTTCGTTCAGTGAGTCAGTTGTCCTTCTACTCACGTGTTGGTTGACTAACTACTTCAAATACTGCAAATATAGTCACAGGTCAACTGACGAGACAAACACTCAAGTTAGAAGTAAGTCATCTAGGACCTCCACCACGACACTGACTGCGACCAAAGTTAGTATGTCAACCAAGGCTAACACGATGCCAGTTGAGTGAAAGACTCCAGATAAAGAGAAGTCGCTAGACATTATATGAAGGCCGTCTCTGGTTTACCATGGATACCTTGATTTCTTTGGAGAATGACCTACGTCCTGTGCGGTAACAAACATGGTCTTGTCGCCTGGTCGGTCTTGACCAGTGCTGCATCTCGATTCTTTATGTGTATCTTCATGAACTAGCATATACCGTGATAATTACCAGGGCCATACGCACGTCAAGTTCAAAGTCCTCTGGCCCAAGTTTCGCCCTTGTTCATATATCTTGGGGTCAAGACAAGTATTCCAGAAGCTCTTCACTTTCCATTGACTTTTTTACTCTGTCTTAGCTCTTGTAGTTAATATTTTTATACTACTATCATGGATTTCCTGTAACTGGCATCTGGCTAACCGTATATGATATGTAGAGCTACTCAATAAGCCATTCCTCTTCTAAATATTGCCTGTACACATTAGCACGTGTTGCTTTTCTCGACTGGACATATAGTGACTGTTTTCTTTGCCTTCTTTGATATAACATATAGCTTTAAGCCTGGATCAGGTAATGTTGATCTGGCTCGTATTATATTGATGAATTTGTCTTGTCGATCAGAATATTTGCTGTGTGATGTTGGGTGGGCAGGATGGCAGTATCTTTAATTTCAACGCTCAGGTGTCGTGCAACTGTGGCTTTGTGCCACGACGCCACACCTGATAAATTATGCAACCTAACCGATAAAACCACCGATACAGCAAACTCCAAAATAAACTACTGTAATAGATTTGTGAATATTAAAAAGGAACTATAGGAAGTAGACATGGCTACCCTAGACCCGCATATTCAAACCAAGTTGACTCCGAGCTATCAGCTAACCACTAGGTACGTACATCAAGCCTAGCAGTTATTGGCACGGCAGGAATGCAATGGTTCCTAGTACACAATTGTGGTGTTTCATGTTGAGCGTGGCGTAGGGAAGTCATTTACCTAGATGATAGGAGCAATACTGCTAGATAGTACACCATGCTCAAGAGGACCCAATGTGGCTTGCTATGTATCCCGAAAAGGCAGCTCAATGTTCCTAGTCATATTTTGCCTCCTAGTCGTCATTGTTACACGTGTCAAGCTCAGAAACAACGATCCGAGAGGAAAATGGGATGGCAAAGTCGCATCACCGCCTCTTTGGGACAGCTGAGGTGCAATGCACAGCCACAAGACAACAAGACGCCACATGTGGGAATGTCCTCTGTCGGAGAGATCGTCTTTGACTCTCTCTCTTTTCGAGGTCATGAATCTGTAATCCAGATCTAAGCTGGACTGAAACAAGGCATTACAGTTTAAAGCACCAATTGAAGCGCCAAATATTGCATACCCGGTGGCAATGAAGCAAGCCTGTCGTGATCCTGAAACGAAGCAGGGTCTTGTTGTCACGGACGATCAGCCGAAAAGGGACGTTGAGGGTTGTCCACGACTCACAGCTCAGATGCACACTGATGTAAAATCCCGGGAATTTGGAGGTCTGGACTTCAGCCCAGATGGTGGAAGGGTTACTCAAGCAGGCAATCCAGGTGAATATCACAGAAGAAATAGAGTGCAAGAATAGAAACTGGGCCACAAGCGACGTGGCTGGTGCCGGCGATCTCAGATAAGCAGCCAATGACGGGAATTTACATTTGGTGGCTTGATATGGAAATTGGACATGAGAATGGCGCTCTCCCGATCAACCGCACGATGGTCTTGGCTGGTTGTGGCGGACAATGATGACTGCCTTGGCGATATGGCATTTCCAGGCTAGTGAGCTCATACATGTATGAAGGTACGTAGTACTCCGTTAGAGAAGGGCAACATTGAGTCAAAGGGCATGTCATGGAAGAATTAATTGGCTCCATATTCAAGGCAAGGGCCATGAGGACACTCCATACTTGTCCTTGTCGAGGGCTATGACCAACTTCTATATCCAGGCCTGAGCCGAGGGTAGCGTATGTAGCAAGGGAGGCAATCCGCTCAACAACAACAAGCCGGGCCATGATGCAAGTGGTAAGAGGAGCCAGTAGACGCCAAGGCCTGGATGTAATTTGCCTTAGACCGCAAGAGGACGAGTGAAACGAAACGGCTGCGTTGCGACCAGCCATCGCCGTTCCACTGCATTTAGCGTCATCTCTGAAAGCAGGTCAACCAAGGGCCAATGGTGAAGAGAGTCATTAGATTGGCAGGGAGGCATGCAAGATCACACACAGATGTATTCAAGTGTCCATTCAAGTCGAGGAGGATTCATTATTACTACCTATCATCCATTGTGACCTGCATACGGGACAGCGGGATGATGGATTTGTGCACAGACAGAAGAGTTACGGTTGCAATGGCACAAGCACAAAGAAAGATGGCTTGTCCTTGGCTTATTTCATCTATGAGTAAGGTAGCGCATTATTCATCCCTATACTAGGTGCATCTCGTATGGAGTTATTCAATATCCATACCTAGGTTCCATTCAACCACATGATGCCATCATATAGCCCTTCCACCACTGAAACCCCTTCACAAACAGCCCATGCAGCAAATTGTCTTCGCAAAAAACACTCAACTCGATCAAGCACAAGAAAAACGAGGTTGTCTCATGCCTGCAACAGCAATCTCACTGCCCCCGGCGTAATTTGTGGCCTGGACCAATGGTGATCTACCCGGCTGTTAGCGTCCAGCTACGGCAGCCAGTGAGCGGCCTGGGGGCATCCAGGTACCTGCGTTTTATCCTTGAAGCTCACTGGGCCACCTAAACAACACCCCGACCTTTTGAGCCAAGGCTAACCAAGTTGACTTCGGAGCATCCCATCCAAGTCAACCCAACCCTGCTTTTTGTTCGATGCGACCCATGCTCTGGCCTGGCCCTGGGTGTTCTTGGCTGCTGAGACCACTACCAAACCTGCTGAGGCCTGATCCAATGTACATATTGGCTGCTGCCGCCTCTTTTTCGCGTGCGCCGGAGGAACCCAACCCAGCTTTTTCTGTATCCCATCAGCATCAAAACCACAGTTAGACGGACGTCTCGCATCCATCGCCTGATCGCGAACGGCAAATAGTTATTTTTAATATCTTTACCTTTCCTACTAATCGCAGCTATTCGTGTCAACGCCTTCTACTGTGCATTCTCAACCCGCTGAGGAGCTCGACACACCGCGAAATTGCATCTCGTCGTTCCACCAGCCACCGCGGCCCCGTCCTAGCAACGGGCACTCGACAAGGGGGCTGGAAAAACCTCGACTTTTCCCTTACATCTATCTACCTTCACCTACGAACCTCGAACGAAACTTTTACGATTCGATTATCATTTGCCTTTTCCTTTGTCCTACGCCGAAGTTTACTCGCTCGACTCCAAACGACAGCCTCTCCCCACCTCGACTCTCTCCCCAGTTGTGATTGCTAGTGGATGCACACCCCCTTTGATCAAGGAGCGACGCATCCGCAATCACAATGGGGTCTACCGAATTTGGCAATTTTCATGTACGCCCTCGACCATCGAGTACCTTATTTGCTGTTCAACAAAGTGCACCTTCTAACATTGTGTGCAACAGGACTTTTGCAGAGACTCTACTCTCCCAGTTTGCAATGTACGTCGAACCTACGCTACGCCATTCATCGTCATGTGGAGTCGAAACAATGGGGACCTTAAACTGACTGATCTGCAATAGCTTCTGTCCGAGAACCACGACCAGAACGGCAATTGGGGAGGATGTGAGCTCACGGGTATCTCCCTGAGCGGAGGAAGACATCTCGGTAATCTGGGATCGATTATTCTCGCTGGTATCGCCATCGCCACCGCCGGCTTTCTTCTGCTGCGTTCAGAAAAGAAACGAGCAGCTGTGGGTAGAAGGGAGATGCAATTATTCCTCATCGGTTATATCATCATCAGCATATGCGAGATATTTTCAGTTGGCGAGTTTCCTCTCAATAGCTCAGTGAGGATTGTAAGTCTACAGCTTCTAACCGTCTTGTAATTCGCTAACACGAGTCCCCAGGCTTTCTCTGCCATTCACATTGGCATGATTATTGCAACCTGCTGGATTCTGATGCTCAATGCTGTTGTCGGCTACCAGATTATCGACGACGGAACCTTTCTCTCCATTGTGCTCATTGTCGTCTCAGCTGCCGTATTGCTTATCGGAACCGGTTACATCGCTCTCGACACTGGCTTCTCATGGACTGGGTACTGGGACGACAGCTACGACGCCCCCCGAAACCGAAACATCGCTCTCTACGTTCTTTACCAACTTGTTCCTCTGATTCTCCTCGTCGCCTACTTTGTCCTCGAGGCAATCCTCGTCATCCGCATCCTAGGCGAGACGCGTCCCATGATTTATCTCGTCGCCGCCGCGCTGCTCTTCGCCATCGGGCAGGTCTTCAACTACGCCATCAGCAAGTACATCTGCGACGGCACGAGCGGAAAGATCGACGGTGCTCTTTTCCAGACGCTTTTCACCCTACTTTCTGTTATCATGATTTGGATCTTCTGGTCCAGCATCACCGAAGACGACTGGCCAATGCCTGTTGCCAGCACATACCCTTAAAGCGGTACAGCGATATTGCTGTGATCTTGTTCTTGGGACGGCGTTCGGTGGCGGCGTTCTTTTGGTTTCGATATCTCTCCTTTTACTCGACGACCCAGCTCACGGTCGAACGACGTACACACGTTGATGGAAATGATTTTTGATGGAATAAAATTCAGTCGGCACTCCTTTTGAGTTATGGGTCTTGGACGTGCCCGATGCGATATAGCGATGATTCGGTATCCGCATTAAGACGCTTTGCATACGACTATTGTTTTGGATTTGAGGAGGAATTCTGTCCAGCACCGCCAGCGGATTTACTGGCGGTGTTTGATGGACTGTGTTTGTTTGGTTTACATGCTATTGTGGGAGGGATGACCTATTACCCTTTCGGGCTTGTATATAGTAGTGATTAGTATTCGACTTAGTAGTTATACCCTGATGAGCGACTAATGCATAAGAGATCGAAGTTTAGATTCGATTAATCAAGTAACAATTCTCTGATGATTGAGCTTTGCAAGACTTTGATGATGAAATAACATTTCCAATAGTTTGAGATATAAGTTCAAGCTTGTTTTGGCTTATGCGCAATTGGTCGATGGATCAACTCTAAAAAAATAAAGAGTGGATCTGTTAAGGCGAGGCTGCGCATCTATCGCAGCCTTGTACACTTAATTCCGTCACCATCATCTTGTTTGTTATCTTCTCCCTCGTTACCATTCTCCTGCTCTCAATATCGATTTCTCTCGTCGCAAATCTATACGAGAATCTACATCCTAATTCGATCTCAGTGCATCACTCTCAAATCTAGACGCAACCCAGCTATAGCCCATCATGGCCGACTCAGATGGCGAGTATGTCGCCGACATGTCCGACGACGACCTCATGGACCACCGCGTCACCGACGACGACCCCCAAGCAGCAAAAGGAAAATCCTCGAAATCTAGGAAAGGTGACTCGGCTAGAGCATGGGAGGTCTCGAAGCGCACTTGGGAGACGAACCTACCAGAGGAGGACCAAGACGGCATACTGAGTCTCACGGCGCTCGAGGCCGAGAAGCGCAAGCGACTACTCCGCGATACGACGCCGCTGCAGAGAGGAATTATACGGCACATGGTGCTCGTGCTGGATATGTCGTTTGCCATGACCGAGAAGGATCTGCTGCCTACGCGGTACCGCCTCACGCTGAGCTACGCTGCTGCGTTTGTGCGAGAGTTCTTTGAGCAGAATCCTATTTCGCAGCTGGGCATCATTGGCATGCGCGATGGTGTTGCTGTGAGAATCAGCGACGTGGGAGGGAACCCGACGGAACACTTGGAGAAGCTGAAGGGGTTGGAGATTCAAGATCCTCAGGGCAACCCGAGTCTACAGAATGCGCTGGAGATGTGCAGAGGAGCTCTATTGTACGTCTGATACTGCTTTGTTGCGGAGGAACTGTCCAGCTAACATGCTATAGCCACGCGCCCTCCCACGGCACACGCGAAGTACTCATCATCTACGGCGCCCTATTATCGAGTGACCCCGGCGACATACACGAGACCATCGGCAACCTCATCACCGACCGGATACGCGTCTCCGTCGTCGGCCTCTCGGCTCAGGTCGCTATCTGCGCCGACCTCTGCTCACGAACTAACGCCGGCGATGAGTCGCAGTACAATATCGCCATGGATGAGGTGCACTTCCGCGAGCTCTTCCTTGCCGCTACCACACCCCCTGTGACGCGCACTGTCGAGCAGAGCACCGCCAGCCTCCTCATGATGGGCTTCCCCTCTCGCACCCTTGTCCCCAACGGAACTACGAGCTACTGTGCCTGTCATAACCGACCTTTCCGCGAGGGCTATCTCTGCACTCGTTGCGGTGCCCGAGTCTGCCGTATTCCCGCCGAGTGTCCCTCGTGTGACCTCACCCTCATCCTCTCAACCCATCTCGCCCGCTCATATCACCATCTTTTCCCCCTACGGAACTGGGTTGAAGTGCCCTGGTCCAATGCTGCCAGCTCCGCAGCCTGTTTCTCCTGTCTCGCGCCCTTCCCAGAGCCGCCAAAGAAGTCCCCCGATAAGCCCAAGGAGGACGGCGGCGCACCAAAGACAGCCAAGGGCGTGAGCGAGAGCGGAAGGTATGCATGCGAGGTATGTGGACAGCACTTTTGCATCGACTGTGATGTCTTTGCTCACGAGGTTGTTCATAACTGCCCTGGCTGCCAGAGCCTTACGACGCAGACGGATGGCGCTGCTTCGGCTGAGCCGAATGGTACAGCTGCACATACAAATGGCGATGTAGCTATGACATAAGGATATAAACAAAAAGTATGAATGCTGTTTAGGATAGGTAGTATTGGGCAATACGTGAAATAAGGAGATGGGGATACCCGGGGATCAACAAAACAGCCAGAATTTTCTTGTCGCAGGAGCTTCTTACGCAGGAGCATCACATCATCACGGCCTCATGACGGCGTATCAGAGGAATCAGAGTTATTGGTAATTTCATGTTTCAATTCATCTTGGGGCCTAAGGCCGCTCAAGCGTTGGGATATCCAGATCAAACAGAGCAACAGATGATTCGCTATTGTGAGCTCAACTCATGCTTCAACATTTTTGTTCCTCCTCTGCCTCGTCCTCTTTTTGCAGATGCTACGATTTGTGTGCATATGCAGATTGTACTCCCTAGACATATGTCCAGTACAGCAAAGAACCCTTCAGTTACAGGTTACCGCGCTGGGCTTGCTCGCGCTCAATGGCCTCGAACAAGCTCTTGAAGTTACCAGCGCCGAAGCCATCAAACTCATTACGCTGAATAATCTCGATAAAGACCGTGGGTCGGTCCATGAGGGGCTTGGTAAACAGCTGCAGCAAGTAGCCACCCTCATCGTAGTCAATGAGGATGTTGAGGCGCTCAAGAGTCTCAAACTCTTCCTTGAGCTCCCAGTTGCGGCGCTCCGTCTTCAGACGATGGCGCATTGAAGTATAATATGTCTCAGGGACGTCGATGAACTCAACACCTCGCGCACGGAGGGCCGTGACAGCAGTGATAATATCGGGGGTAAGGAGGGCGATGTGTTGGACGCCAGGGCCAGAGTTGAAGATGACATACTCTTCGATCTGTGACTTCTTCTTGCCGACAGCGGGCTCATTGATTGGCATCTTGACAATGTTGTTGGGAGAGGCCATGACGACGGAGCTCAGAGCCGAAAACTCGGTGCAGATCTGAGAGTCGTCTACGGACCAGAAGCGGTGGAAAGAGAGGCACTGTTCGTAGAAGGCACAGGCCGAATCCATCTCGTTCCATGACTGGTTACCAACACAGTGATCGATGCGAGCCAGGGGGACCTCAGGTAGAGAGGTAGTAGCAGTGCGCTTGCTCCAGGCACGATAACCGGGGAGGAAGGGTCCGGTATAGTCCTGGCGAGAGATAAGAGTGTGGGTGGTGTCTCCGTATGTGCAGATGACAGCGGTAGAGACAGAGCCATGCTCCTTGTCTTTGCTGATCTTGGGGGCTTGGACGGCGATGGCGCCCTCAGCCACAGCCTTATGATATACTCCCTCGACATTGTCGACCTCAAAGGCAACATCTTTCACGGCGTCACCATGGCGCTCAAGGTGAGCATACATCTCCTTAAGGAGCTTTCGGTCTGATTTAGAGATGGGCTCATCGTCGGGGAAGTGGGCTTCAGAGCGCAGAGGCGAAGTAAAGACAAAACGGACATCGTTGTTTTCAATAACATACGAGGCAAAATATCGGCTGCCAGTCTCGAGGCCCTTGTAGGCGATGGTCTTGAAGCCAAAGAGGTTGGTATAATATGAGGCAGCCTGTTTGGCATTGCCAACCCACCAGGTTATGTGGTCATATCCGGTGAAGTTGGGTGGTGGCTGGACAGCAAAGGTGCCGTTTGACTGGTCAAGGGCAGAAGCAGTGGGAAGAGTAGTAGGCTGAGAGGCCTGCTGCTGAGGAGAGTTGGTGATGGCAGAAGGGGACATTGACACACAGACGAGTCGATGAATGAAGCGTTGATATCAAAATAGGGGCGAGCGTTTGAGGCTTGGATGTTGAAGTCAAATTGATTGATAGTGGCGGTTTCGAGAAGATCTGAAGTGTTGTTCTTGAAGTTGATGGATTGGAAGATATGAGCAAGACGGGGAGTTCCAGAGATATATGTAAGAAAGCTCAACGTTGCTTCAAGCCCGGCTTAAGACACTACTGTGAGGCAACAATCCTTGTTTGTTTCTTTGACACATTTGCCGGAAAGGCTCCGCAATGAGAAGGCATTATGCGGCCCAAGACATTTGTCAGAAAGGAACAATCGGCCGAATGCTACCAAGATCCTTTCCAGTATCAACAAAATTGTGATCCAATGGTATTCAAGGAGTAAGAAAGCACAGTACAGCCATCCCCGCCATGGCGGGTTTCATGGTCACGCGCAAGGATGTTTCGCGTCAGGCAGCGGACTACTGATATCATTAAAGGGCCGGGTTTGGAACAGCTTCCCCAACTGAGGAATCTCATGGTCTGTAGCGCCAAAGGTAGTTGTTGATGGTTGTGAGGTTATCACCGCGGAACGCTTCCCGTCAAGACCTCCGCTGCGGCGCCAGCCGCCCCAAGCCGACGTTGGCCGTATACTCCCAGAATTCCAACACAGCGGCACATCCTATGACGGACTGCGGAACTGTCAGCTACAAGCCGGCCGAACAATCCTGGTGACAATCCTTGGATGTGAGAACTGAGGAACCAATGCGGAGGCTAGCGGCGTGGCTATTCATGGTCTTCCGCTAGAGCCGAGCCGCCTTTTATGGCAGGTCGGCTTATCCACCAAGCCAATATCATGAATGGTATTTAGGATGCCTGCCAGCCCAAAAGAACCGTTCTCACCGTTGCCTATCACGTTGCATTAACTTCCAGAACATTCCGGAAGCGAGGCTTGCTGACGACAACGTTGAACGATTATCGTCTCTGCCGGGCGTTGAAACAGAATACACCAGTCCAAGACTTTGCCACGAACCATCCTGCGTGCTTCCAGTCAAACTGCCACTCAACCACAGGCAAGATGACTTCTGTGACTCTGAGCAAACACGACATCAATATTCTTGAGAAGATCAAGGATCCTGAGTCGAACCCTTACGCGGGCGTCGTTATCGACTCTTCACTGCCCCGCGACCCAAATATCACAGACGCTGGCGTGTATGAGAGGGTAGTTGAAAAGGAACGAGATATCATTCGTTCGATTCAACATCTGGAGGCCCAGCTGAAGAATCTCGGATCCGAAGAGTCCAAGGATGTTGCTGTCCAGGGCTACCAGCAAAGTCTTTCAGCAGTCGAGGACATGATTTCAGAATATCCCAACTATGCCAGTGCGAGGAACAACCGTGTCCAGATTCTCAGGCGATTATATGGAGATGCTATGCTTCTCTCCGAAACTTCTGACAACTCAATGCCTCTTGTCGAAACCCCTGACCAGTCGGAAAGAAGAAAGGCTGTTGTCACAGCTTTGGGTGATATAGAAGCCTCAATTACACTCCTATCCCCACCATCACCAACCACACCCATCTCTCCACAGGTCGCACGTACACTGTCTATGGCACATACACAAAGGGCAGCATTGTATCTCAAGACAGCCAGACTATTGCTGCAGCGATCCTTAGATATCGACCAAGACCTCCGGGAATCCAAATGGGAAAGGGTGGACTTTGAGGACGCTGCATCTCGCGACCTTGCGCTGGGAGGGAGATACGGGAACCCCATTGCAAAGGGCTTGGCCGTCAGCGTCAACCCAACGGCCAAGCTTTGCGGCCAGATTGTTCGGGAGGCGATGAAGAAGGAATATGGTCCATCGTTTGGTGATTAAAATGTATATAAGTTGAAATAGGATATCCGGCACTAGCCACCAAGTTACAAAGACTAGGGAGAGTGGTGACCCAAATTTCAGTGTAACATGTGCCAACTCAAGATGTCTTGAAAGATGACGCGATCCTTCTATATAGAAATCAGCTTCTGTGAGTCTAAAGCTATTGTATTGTGGTATTACCGTCGTGCAGCTTCAAAGGTTTGTTGAGTAGTCCGGCCTCTCTCCTTCTCCTCGCGATTGATTCTGGTAGCAGCTGCTGAGAGACCAATCAAGACTCCAAAAATTGGATCCGCAACGCGGGAGATGATGTATGTTGGTGCGGCAGGCATTGTGAAGTGGTATCAATCTTGGAGATACAGGTATACAAACTATTATGAGATGTTGATGAAGGTGAGCGATTCCTGTTGCGGGAGTATCAAGCTTACCTAAGCCGAATTCTAGGTCGCAGCTTGAGGGCAAGTGCACGGACCACAAATTTAGGAGCAGAAGGTGCTTCCTTCCTGGTCATCATGTGACTTAGCCCATTCGCTAGAACGTGCCCGCACAAAAATTTACTTACTCGAAATTCTCACGCTTTCACGACGCCTGCGCATAATCTACTAACTTCATACCAGCACATTTGATCGAGATGAAGTTCCTCAAGGTCGGCCGAGTCGCCATCATCACCCGCGGCAGATACGCCGGAAAGAAGGTACGACAATGTTCTGCTCGCTGTTGCACGGAAAGAAGGAACTCGTGGTTTTTTGGTCGGAGTCGCAGAGCACCTGGTTGCTGACTTGAATTGCTTCGAATAGGTTGTCATCATCCAGCCCGTTGACAACGGCAACAAGCCTCACCCTTTCGGCCACGCCCTGGTTGCCGGCATTGAGCGATACCCCTCCAAGATCACCCGCCGCATGTCCAAGACCCGCCAGGAGAAGCGAAACAAGATCAAGCCCTTCATCAAGGTCATCAACTACAACCACCTGATGCCCACCCGCTACACCCTGGAGCTCGAGGGCCTTAAGGGTGCCGTTTCCAACGACACCTTCAAGGAGGTTTCCCAGCGCGAGGACGCCAAGAAGACTGTCAAGAAGGTGCTCGAGGAGCGATACACCAGCGGCAAGAACCGATGGTTCTTCACCCCTCTCAGTACGTTATACCGTCCTTGTGCCAAGCCACTCTGGCAGAGGTGTGCGCTGCCGTCAACCTGCCAGCGTGGAAATGCACAAATCTTGTCTACCAGGAACCCAGGCTAACACCTGTCTACAGAGTTTTAAAAAAAGAATCGTTTCTCCATCACGGTTAGGGAGTTGACGGGATGTAAAGAGCATCGATGGCATTAAGGAACCCCGGTTTTTATGGGCTCAATATGAAGTTTCTTAAAAAAGATCAGATCTCTACTTGCCGCGTGATTGTAGCGTCAATATACAACGCGAATCGGACGGACGTGTTGTCCCGACCGAAGGATACCACCGGTGGAGTTCAATGCGTTGGTGTCATCTGAGAGGTGAATTGAATAGACCTTGAGGACTTTGCTTGACGGTCAAATGTTTGCGAGGTACATGAAATCCAAAATGAATTAAACAATCCATCAGCACATGCTGTGATGCACAGATACGGGGACAGATAAGTGAACTTTGATATGTTTTTTGTTCCCGTTTCGTTTCTACATGTCTATGTTCAAACGCCGTCTAGAGTTACACATCAATTAGACCTTTCGTGATGCGGTTCATGCATGCGACCGCTACCTCGCGCTCTGCGCCCAGCTCTATGGCTTTACATTTCATAATACCACCCATCCTCAATCAAACAGAATATATCAAGTCTCCAACCGCAATGCGCGCCAAGTCAGCCTGACTATGTACGCGATCAAACCATGTTCCAAAAGCTGGTTGGGGCGTAAAACATAAGGAAATAAAGGATATAGAAAATAGGCTCCTTAAATCGCCGTTCGCCCCGCAAATTCAACGTCAGGGTCTTGAATCCCATGGACATCGTGTATTACGCAGCTCTAAGCGTGTTGGGCATCGTTAATACCGAACTTGTTAGACACCTCGTTGGCGAGACGGGTAGGGTCGACATCAGATGAGTAACTGGGAGCAAAGCCACCGAACAAGGTGAAGATGAGGAAAGCCGTGGCAATGATGACAGTGACCTTGCGCAGGATGGGCTTGCGAGCACCAAACTCAGCCCATTGTCGGTTGGCCTCAGCGATGTGGCCCTTGATCTGTTCGTAGCCGAGCTTGTAGTAAACCATGCCGCCCAGAGCGATAGAGTAACCGAAGAACTGGAGAGGAGTGACTTGAGTACCCCAGATCATCATGGATGCAATAACCAGGAGAATATCCTTGAGAACACCGCAGAGGGTAAGGACAACGGCAGAGGTCTTGCCAATCTGGAAATTGTTAGTGGGATCAATAGAAGAGATTCAGAAGAACATACCAGGAAGACGACGGAGACGTTAAGCATGAAAGCGCAGAGACCGTTCAGGAAGAATGTGAACAGACCGACATTGTAAACCTCAGCCATGGAGCATCGGGGGATCTCCCAGATGAGAGCCACGACACCGTTCATGACGGCGCAAATAGGAGCAAAATAGTACAGAGAGACCAGGGGGTCCATCTTGTAATCAGCAGAGCTCAGCAGACGCTGGACCATGGTAAGTCGGAGAGCCTCGAAAACAATACCACCCATCTGGAACAGAACTCCAACGGTCACAAAGTGGATTTCGCCAATGGACGCAATGATGACACCGACGACAATGGCCGAGACGTTGAGGAACTGCTTCAGGTTGGGGGCAGAAACACCCAGAATCCAGCCAGAGATCAGGACAGCGACAGGAGTGGTGGCCTTGAGCATCTGAATAAAAGCGACGGATAGGTAGAGGTATGTCAAGTTTCCGCAAATCAAACTCAAGCTGAAAAAGATACCGATGGGGACGACAGCACGCATGTAAACGCGAACGTTCATCTTGACAGTCTTGCGGCCGTCAAGATAGGGTGTCCATCGGGCCATAATCTGAGTGACAACGGTCGAGAAGGTCAGGTGGTAAGTCGTTAGGATAACGGGGTAGCCTGCGAGTTGGCAAGTCAGCAAGGGAGGGTATCGAGAGACGGGCGAAAGAGCGTACGGAAGTTGAGAGTATCGAGAAGCCATTTGTTGAACAGAATGACGGACGAGGAGAAACCAATCCAGGCACTGCATCAGAAAGTTAGCAAAAGAGCGTTGGGAGAGTCAATTCGGCCTATACTGACATTACGTAGAAAGTAGGGTGAATCGAAGCGCGAGCTGCCTGCGACTTCTCGAGGCCAGGGTTAACTGTAGGAAGAACAGGAGTGGTCGCACGAGGCGTCTCGCCTGAGACGCGGATCTTTTCGTCAGCCGACATTTTGATTATTTGCTGGTGAAGAGAAAGATTTGGTGGTGGTTGAGGTTGTCGACGAGAAAGGTCGTGGTTGTAGATAAGAGGCCCCTTCCCTTGAAGACAGATTTTAGGGGGGACGCGCAGCTGAATCCTGTAATGGGATACAATCGGGAAAGGTGACGGGTGCTTGATATGCAATTTGGCGGGGCCCAGACGAGACGAGACAAGGTCTCAGAGAAAAGAATTAGAATAAAAAAAGAGCGGCTTGCGAGCAAAAACACTTGAGAGTGGTTGGCTTGCAAGAAGTAATGATAGTGAAAGACTGAAGAGAAGCAATAGCACGACAAGAAATCGTCCCTGGTTCTAGAAAAAAGAAGAAGAGAGGAAAATGAAAGAACACAAGAGGGATGGGATGGGAGGGTAAAAGGGGAATAGGTAACGTCGACCACTACGACTGCGCGGGCTAGTAGATCTGGGTGAGTCCAGGGGCTGGGCAACTTGAATGGACGCAAGCAGGGTGAGGCGCGGCAATTAAAAAAAAAATTATGGAAGGGTTTTCATCTGAAATTGGCATATGGGACGCACGCCAGTGGAGGAAGGAGAGCTTGTAGCGACTGACTAGCAGCATCAGCCAGTTCAACACGAACAAAGTGGATGTACAGTACAGGAGGTACAGGTACCCAGACCGTGTGCTACAGTCTACCACCTGCTTGACGCGTGTACAGGGGGCGAACCCGACTGTCTGAGGGACGGGATGCAAGGTACTGTATACATTGGGGCCGGCTGATGCTATTCAGGGGGAACCCTCCATAAGGATCTTGGGAGTGCGGCTGGCGAATCACTCGCCCACGTTGGAGATCGCCCTCTATCGTCTGATAAGCAACCAGCCGTCGCACTGTGTACTTTGCTGACTGTATCTTATTGAATCTCTTGACTTTGTGATGACGGGCTTGAAGTCAAGGGAGGAATGCTTGTGGCTGGAGGGGTTGGTAAACATGCATCGTAGAATCTACCATGATCGAGGGAACCCAGATGCTCTCTCAGATAGTCGGTATAAAGCTTTTCTTTTATATGCATCGAGGTTGAATGCCGCTTGATATCTGTAGGTTGTCTTGAACGAACATATCCAAGACGGTAATAAACATTCAATACTATACATACCCTCTACCTTTAACGCCGCTAGCTCCGAGAATATCTGACTACGGTAAACCATCCCAGCATTGGATGGCAGAGATCTTGCAAGAAAGCAGCCAGCTGACCAGAACCAGGCCAGAGACCTATCACTTCCTGTCAAGTCTATGAAAGTTCCCCTTTGCATTCCCACGATACCTACCCTGGGCCTCAGTGACGTCGTCCATATCAGATAGCCCGCCTCAGAATACATTCTTAACCTTCATCTCGTCTCCGTTTGCGACTTGCGTGAGCGCTCAAGTGGTGCGTATGTGGCACACTGCATTCTTGCCTTGGCCTTTGGCACGAAGCAGCTGAGCCTATCAAAGTCAACTACCAGCTTCATAACTAAATCTCGGATCATGCCCTGACAGCCGAAATAACCGTCGTTGCCAAGCTCAGCCAGTCCACATGTCAAAGTATCAGACAAACTAGAGTTGAAGGGTACTGGTCCTTAACTTCAACAAGGCTTTGAGATACGGATGGTCTCCAGTGAGTTAATCGGTAGATCCAGCTTGGCATCGGAACGTGATCAGAATCTTAAACGCCAACTCGCCCACATATCTGCAGATCTGACCGAGATTCACTCCAACCGATATCTTGAGCTTTTCTCTTGAGACCCAACTTTCTTGAGACTTGGCTTTCAGTTAAGCATTATGACAGGACCACCTGAAGAACCTGTCACGATATCCTAGAATACTTGCATAATTACAAACGGCGAGATCGCCGAGCCGATTCACTACCGACCAAGCTGAGTCCAAGTACCGGTACTTAAAAGTAAAGGGGCTTTGAAGCCGAAACGAGACTCTCCCTGCGTTGCACATTTGCACTCGAGGAGGACTCGCAGTGGATGATGCTAGCTAGCTTCAACGACCTGTTTGCTGGGACCATATTCGATACTCCTGAAACAAACATAGCTCGGCCCCTTTGCATGGCATGCATCCCTTGATAGCAAACCGTAAATCGGACTCTATGTGCAACGAAGTCGGCAGTGACATTCAGGTCATGAGAAGCCAAGGCTCAGGCTGAACCAGACCAATGTTGGATGGAGTCCCACGCGAGGCGAGCCTTGCAAGCCACATGCGGTCGAAGCTTTCTTTGGTCAAAACTAGCGCCAGGACGATCCCGTTGTTGATCTGCTTCTGGTTTCAGAGTCGAAGCAAGTATACGTATCGCTGTTAGAGGTTTCCAATCACCCTGCCGAGTGGAGACGGAATCATGAAAACCACCAGTTAATCCATGGATATATCTGGGTCTGGTTACGTTCCTAGGCCGTGGTTACGAAGCCTTCTGCGTGGCCTTCATCTCGCGGGTAGAGCTGGTCGACATGAGGGTTTCATAGTGGGTTCCATGAGCCGATATTGTGGGAATAATAGCCGCGATCATCGGTCACCAACGGAGGAGAGAGCCAAAGAGAGAAGGGAGAGACGAAAGCTTGTAGAGTACAAAAGACCAACCACCGGTTTCTCCCTCTTTGACCGTCGACCGCCTTGCGCTGGCGTCCATGTTTCGCTGTATCCGTAGTCCGGACATAGAAAGTCTGTGCTATTATTGGACCTACTATCGCGGTATCAAACATTTCATGCTGCACTGTACGGATACAAGACAGGCTGCCCCACACATCCATCTTTAATTGCCCCTGCCACTGCATCTAAAAACGGTATGTAATAATCTCGAAAGGATGAACACCTCCAGGCTCACTGTCAACGGCGGTCCGAGACGTTTACCTGGCCGTTATCCGTACCCGTTTTCAGAATGTTTCAACGAGGACATGGTTGAGTGCACGAGCTACGGCAGTTCTGGAACACGAGATTGTTTGCCATGTCTAATGTATAACGGTAGACCCGATCTCAAACGAGGATGATACAGTGACACCGATGCTCGGATACAAGCATGAAGCTTGATGGAAGAGAGTGCGCGGTTTGAGTTGAGTTGACCAGCCAAACAAACACATTATTCCCGCATCCAGTAGAATGCGTCTTCTCGTCACCTATTATCTGATCTGCCATGGTACGTGGAATTACACCTCATCTTAGGAAATTACAGCAAAAGCTCTGTGTGGACCCAAGGTCCAGGCGGACTATCGAATCCATTGCGTTGCATCTTAAAAAGCTGGGGGCCAACCACATGTTAGTGAACAAGAATTCTGATAAGCCGCGAGGCAGTGACGTTGGTAGAAGCTCTCGCTGATCCAGTCCCTTTTTTAAGTATGAGAGTTTCGCGTAAACTAAGAGCGTGTCAAATTGATGAAGATCAGCCTCGCATTATGCTCAGGGCTCTCGATATTGACGCTTGATGGACTTGCTGGTGCAATTGCAAAGCAATAGAAGCTAGCCCCTCGCTCATAGCAATGAATGTCTGTTACAGACTCGTAGCGAGTCAAGTAAGATTTCATGCAATAAGGTGTGATATTGGAAGCCTTGGCGATTGTCAGGAAATTCTAGACGCTGCTGATTGAGCTTCAGTTGGACCCTTATTCAGTTTATCTCATCGTCTATCATTGGTTGCACATGGCAGATTGCATGTAACAGACTATCACCATGCAACTACATCACTACAAGAACGACATTAAGTCTCTGCAACTTCGACATAGTAGAATACAGAGTACCTGTATAGAATAGATTGCTGAGGCCATGTATTCTATTCCATCCTCCTTTTACCTTGGTACTAGAGCATCATGACTTGTGCCTTGTCTTGACCTTGACTGTAGAAAAGCGGAGCCCGCCCACTCTACTCCCTAAGGGCCGTCCACTTCGCCAGGGGCTTCCCTAGGGGCTCCAGAATAATTTTAGCCCCGCCATCCATTACGGTGCCATCTCCTTTTTCTTGAAGCCACTTCACCCTGCAGTCGCGGTCAATAACTACTGCAACCACGGGGCTCTGATTTTCTCTCAGCCTTCTTGTTGTTCTGTACAGCTTCTTCTTCTTCTTCTTCTTTTCCCACTCGCTCCATTGTCCTCGGCGTCTGCGCTTTTGTCTGCCTTCTTGCGCCACTCTCCACATCTATTCCTCACAAGCTTCCGTCTAACAACCCCCACCATGGCCGACGTGTGAGTTGCTCTGCTTTCCTTTGCTTTGCGTTTGACCGATTGCGTTATGCTTCGGAGCTGCAAAGCTGCCGAACATTGTCAAATCCAATTTACTGACGTTTAATCTTTCTATAGTAACGTTGATGTCCTCGTTATTGGCATGGGACCTACTGGTCTCGGTGCCGCCAAGCGTCTGAACCACATCGTACGCCCTCACCGCCAACTCCAACTCGAGGCCGACATTTCGACTGACGCAGTATACAGAATGGCCCTTCATGGCTGATTGTTGACTCTTCTGACAAGGCCGGCGGTCTTGCTGGTACCGATACCACTCCTGAGGGTTTCGTGAGTTGTCCTGGCTCAACGTCGACGCTGCAGCACTGGCTGACGGTATCATTGTCTAGCTCTACGATGTCGGTGGCCATGTTATTTTCTCCCACTACAAGTACTTCGACGACTGCATCGATGAGGCCCTGCCCAAGGACGATGACTGGTACACCCACCAGCGAATCTCCTACGTCCGCTACAAGGGCCTCTGGGTCCCTTACCCCTTCCAGAACAACATCTCCATGCTCCCCAAGGAGGACCAAGTCAACTGTATCGAGGGCATCATTGACTCTGCCCTCGAATGCCGCGTCGCCAACACTAAGCCCAAGGACTTTGACGAGTGGATTGTGCGCATGATGGGTGAGGGTATTGCCAACATCTTTATGCGACCTTACAACTACAAGGTCTGGGCTGTCCCCACCACCAAGGTAAGATAAGAACACCCCAGCAGCGAAATCTCAAACGAGTATTAATATAATCCGCAGATGCAATGCCAATGGCTCGGTGAGCGTGTTGCTGCTCCTGATGCTAAGCTTGTTACCAAGAACGTCATCCTGAACAAGGTTGCCGGTAACTGGGGCCCCAACGCTACTTTCCGATTCCCTGCCCGCGATGGCACTGGTGGTATCTGGATCGCTGTTGCTGAGACCATTCCCAAGGAGAAGAAGCGATTCGGCAAGCAGGGTGAGGTCACTAAGATTGATGCGGAGAAGAAGATCGCCTACTTCGCCGACGGCAGCACCATTGGCTACAACAAGCTCGTCAACACCATGGCTGTCGACCACCTCGCTGAGAAGCTCGGCAACCAGGAGCTGATGACCCTTACCAAGGGTCTCTACTACTCTACTACCCACGTCATTGGTGTCGGTATCCGAGGTGAGCGCCCTGAGCGCATCGGTGACAAGTGCTGGTTGTACTTCCCTGAGGACAACTGCCCCTTCTACCGAGCCACCATCTTCTCCAACTACTCCCCCTACAACCAGCCCCAGAAGGACGTTAAGCTGCCTACCCTTTACCTTGCCAACGGCGAGAAGGCTCAGTCCTCCGAGGCCAAGGAGGGTCCTTACTGGTCCGTCATGCTGGAAGTGTCTCAGTCTACCATGAAGCCCGTTGATGTCGAGAATCTTCTCAAGGACAGCATCCAAGGTCTCATCAACACCGAGATGATCAAGCCCGAGGACGAGATCGTCTCCACCTACCACCGTGCCTTTGACCACGGTTACCCCACTCCTACCCTTGAGCGTGAGGGCGTTCTCAAGCAGGTTCTCCCCAAGCTTGAGGCTATGGACATCCTCTCTCGAGGCCGATTCGGTAGCTGGCGATACGAGGTCGGCAACCAGGACCACTCGTTCATGCTGGGTGTCGAGGCCGTCGATGCCATTCACAGCGGTGCTGTCGAGCTGACCCTCAACTACCCCGACTTTGTCAACTCCCGCCAGAACACTGAGCGCCGCCTCCACCAGAACTTTGTTGTGGCCCCTCCTCAGACCAACGGCACCAAGGAGGTCCCCAGCCGCTCCAAGTAAATAACCAGTGCATTGGGTTCGGAGTTGGAGGGATGGCGTGAACAATCTAGCATTGAGCACGTTGTGTGATTTCTCAAGAGACATGTGTATAAGAAAACTTTGTGGGAAGCGAGTTAGCGCCTCGGGAAATGACGAGTCAGGATTTTCAGGATTGATGATGAGAAATAGGCCGCTGCTGGTGAGGGCTCCCAGCTAGCGGGATGGATATAAGTTTCCGCTGGGGAAGGCGGAGCATGATAAAGGATAGAACAGGATTCCTTTCTCTAGGGTTAGACCAATGAATGGATTGTCCCCATACAGATACATAATAGTATACTTTACACAATAGAACTTGCACTTGTTCATATTCTCACTTTGTCATGGCATGTCTATCAATGATCAAATGACATTTTGACCGACGGGATGCAATAAACTGATTGGATTTCGGTGTTGTATGTTTCAGTGACATTATTTCCCTGCCAGCCCACTTACATCATTGTCGACGTCACGGAATGGAGAGGACACACCTATTAATAGAAGTATAAGGGCGGTTTTCCAAAGCTGTAAGGAGCAGATTATGCATTACAAGAGCTTACACGTACTTGGGAATGGATATTCAGGAGACGAGATGGGACCAAACATGACTGCCACCTATAGAAAATGGAGGTCAAAAGAAGCGCTTACTGGCGCCCCATTTACTGGGCAGCAGCGCCACAAGGGTCCATCGAAAGGAGCCGAGATTTGATCGCACCCGACACTCCACGACAAAATGTTAAGCTAGCACGTGCACTATGAAAACTTAGACTTGGAATTTACAATTGGCAACGGGAGATTAAACAGTTTTTCTAGCCGTTTTCTTGGATAAAGGGAGAAGGGATATGGTGTAAGAGATGTCGTAGTTGATACCCAAAGAACAAACAGTGAATTATGGAGTGATGGTAGTTGTGAATTGTGCGTGTGAGAAAACAAAAATGCAATGGCAATCATCATAAGACCCCAGGACCCTTGTTTGTGACGTGTGGTGAGGTGAAGTGAGGTTCACGATGGTGGTGGTAGTGGTGGAGGTGGAGTTTAATTGAGTCAGGCCTGCAGTGCTGTTGTTAGAAGATTGTTTCCTGCTTGTGTAGGACTAGACTATCCAATAGAAGCTGAATGTTGAAGAGAGCAATCCATGTGTAGAAAGATGGTGTTTACCCTGGATTAAACAAAAACGTTCTGTTGGATGCTTGGAATCTGCAACCAAGGGTCAAGAGGAGGCCCAACCAACTGTCAAACCGGAAAGATACCCTTGCTATTCCGTCATCCACTTCCTTTTCAAGACGGGACCAGCTCACGAACAAGACTTGGACCCTGTACCTTTGACACACCAGGGAAAAAAAAAAACAGTGGCTCAAAGAGGAAACTCTATTTTATACAACTTGAATGTGCCGATTGAAACACACCAAGTGACTGCCCAAGATTAGTCTTATACTTAACAGCTGTATTACATCAACTCAATCAATACATGGTTACGTTTAGACTATTAGGTAGACTTACTAAATTAAATCGGCACAGCCAAATGAGTAGGTGCTGCATCTTGCTGTAATATTTTACCGGGCTTGCAGCTGCAGTTGCAGTTGCAGTTGGGGGGGCACGAGCCTGGGGAGGGGCGAATCCACCAAATCCACTAATAGTCTTTCATCCCAAATCTAAACCAACCTAACCCAACCCACCACCACCTGCTGCTCGGCGGTCACGGCAATAACCACCACACACACTAAGTTAATCTATCGTCGTCTTGATCACTCTCTTCGACTCGCATTGCGGAATCAACAACATCCGCCGAACTCGCTGCTTCCGTGCTTGCAACGCCGGCCGCCCCGATCTGCGGTATCCCTTTGATAGTCAGACTACCGTCATCGACATCGACATTCACATTCACATTCAGCCCGGTCGACTGCCCTTAGACGCACTGTCTCAAAAGACTTCTGCTAAACCTAGATTCCTCCAACCAGACGTTGACCTTGCGAGATCCTCCCGTTGTCTGTTCCACGTTCTAATTTGCGCCCGATCTTGTTCCGCACCTGTCATCTGCCCATAGCGAACATCCCACTACTACTCCGCGACCGTCGACGTCAAACCACGACCGATATATCTCCGATGATGGGCGCTTCAAGTTCATGTGCCTCAGACCTTGATTGAATTACCAACACTCGCTTTTCGTGACGTTTCTGTCCTCCTGTCGGCACCGATTGCCACGACCAGACTGCGCGCCGCCGTTCGCGCTCCATCATGGACGGTGCTTCTCTCGTTACCGATGACCTCCTCGATCCGCCGCCGCGAATATATGAGCGACTTCGTCAGATAGCTGGTTATACATGGGATGAAAGCCAATTGCCCTTCCATTCTTCTTACGACTACTGGTAAAGACCTCCCACCATACTATTCATGAGCCTTCCCTAAGCTCTCTGGGCCAACCTCTGCTCTTCATAATCCGCCGCATTCATCTCTAACCATCTCTAGGCATGTCGCTGGCACCCGCTTCGTATCGTCGGTACCCTCCCCTTCGAGTTCCCACCATGCCTCGAGTCCAGGATCCGCTCTAAGATTGCACTCTGGCCGTCCATCCCCGTCGGAACCTTATGCTCCAATATCGAATTACGACGGCGGCGATGCGCCGGCGACTACACCCCCGGCCTCATCAGCATCCAACACAGCTGGCGATGCTGCTTACGTTGAAGAACCGGTCGTTGCTCGTTTATCCTACCATGCTTTACGAGAAGAGCGAGCCTTTCACATCGCCAAGAGCTTGACATGCAATTCGGATCCAAACGGTCAACATATCGTCAAACCTCTCGATTTAATCAGGCTAAACCCCATTCCTGACGATCGCGCGCAGGTCGTAGTCGCCATATACCAACACCCTGGCCCGAACTATCTGCTTGAGGTACTGGATATGGGACCGGCTTTTTACAGGGCTCGTACCCATGGAGAGACTTTCACCTCAGTACGCAAGAACGAACCCGAATTGCATCCCCCGATCTCGCTACAATACTTTCTCGACTTTGCTATCGGCGCGGCACAATGTCTCGAAATTCTTCACCATAATCTTGGCATGATTCATGGTGAAATTCGAGGCGATGCGTTTCACTTCAATGTTGAGACGGGGCAGGTCAAGATAATGTCTTTTGGATCTGGAATCCGGTCGTTTGAACATGGTTTGACAAGTAGCGGATGGTCCACCCTCTCCAAGGAGCTCGGGGCCCGGAACAAGCTCTTATATATTAGTCCTGAGCAAACAGGGCGAATGCCTGCGGAGCCTGACAGTCGCACTGATATATATTCCTTGGGCGTCCTGTTTTGGACATTATTGACCCAACGACCTGTCTTTGACGGCGATAGTCCTCTTGACATCGTGCAAGGGGTTCTCGGCCGTAGGATACCTAACGTGTCCACCGTTCGACTTGATGTCCCGGACGTTGTTGGGAGGATCATTCAGAGATGCACAGCCAAGAATGTCACAGATCGTTATCACTCGGCGAGCGGGCTTCGCCACGATTTAGTCAAGGTTCAGGAGTTTCTCGGTGACGGAGATTGGTTGGCACTTAAGGAGTGGAGGATTGGGACCAAGGATGTATCGTCCTTCTTCATGCTTCCGGCTATCATGATCGGCCGCCAGCGTGAGCAGGCGGAGCTTAACAAGGTCATTGATCGTGTTGTAAAAAGCCATTCCATGAGCCTTAAGGGGAACACCAACCGCTTCTCCGACGGCTCAAACTTGTCAAACGAAGTGGGAGCATTTGATGATATCTCCAGCGAGGGGGCGAGCTCTGTAGATGGCACCAATTGTCGGAGCGGTTCCTTTACTTACACAGCCTCTTCCGACCATAAACCAAAAACCAACACTTTTCATCCCCTGTTTTCGGATGCTCAGACAGTTTCCGGCGACACAATTTCATCCTCACCTTCGGGGACCCTTCCTCGACCTGCTAAACCTTGGGAGAGACACCAGTCCCTCTCCATCGAAACACGCAGTCTTGTTGACAGCTCTGGACAAGACTCTCAAAATCGCCATAGTATGGTGGAATCCACGGCCTCCAGTCTATCGAGACAACTAGGTTCTGCCAAGTTCCGCCGTCGCGACCACTGTGAGGTTGTAACAATTGAGGGTGCAGGAGGTCTCGGGAAAAGCTGCCTTGTTCAGAGCGTCCTTGCGGATGCTAGGAGGCGCGGTTACTGTGCCACTGCCAAATTCGACACCGCAAGGAGAACAGCGTTTGGACCTCTGCTTAAGCTGCTTTCGTCCCTGTTCAAGCAGGTCTGGGGCGAGAGAAACACGGAGACTCCTTTTCATCAAGGCCTCAAGCAGTTTGTTCGTCCTGTATGGCCCATGCTGCACCGGCTGCTGGGTCTGCCTGAGTTTCTTCTAGGGCCGCCCGAGGCATCAATTGGTCGATCCATCTCGTCATCTTTACAGATCGCCTCTAATAAAGGCAATGGCAAGTCAGGGTTGAAGCGACGTGGTTCTTCTCCTGGAAGCTCACCTAAGCCAGTTGCGAGAAATCCAAGCGTTGCCTCACAATCCTCGTCTGATTTCCTCCGTACCGGTACATCTACCAAGACTATGCGACTAATGAACATATTTCTGGATGTTCTTCGTGTTTTTACAGCACACAAGTTTATATGTTTCTGCCTGGATGACCTTCATTTTGCGGATGATGAGTCTATGGAGTTGATTTCTCAAATCATCGCCTCGAGGATGAAAATGGTCATCATTATGACATACCGCACAGAAGAGATTACATGGGAGAAGATTCAAACCATGATTCATCTCCCTGATAATGAAGGTACGTTCATATATGTGTAAGTTTGTATTCCTTACAGCTAAACGATATCAGCAGAATTCCCTCGCTCCGGCAGTCCGTTGGTTACTCGAATAACATTATCACCCCTAACAGAGGACGACATAGTTCAGTATGTCTCAACGACACTTTGCCGACCAAAGGAAGAGGTTCTTCCTCTTGCACTGGTGCTTCAATCCAAAACAGCAGGGAACCCATTCTACATGAGAGAGATGCTGAGTGCTTGTAACCGAAAGAAGTGTATTTGGTACGACTACAGGGACAGCCAATGGCACTACGACCTTGACAGGCTTTTTCAACAGTTCCGAGGAGAGAAGGACTACGACGTACTGGACACAGGCTTCATCACACACAGATTGACAGAACTTCCACCAGCAGCGCGAACTTTGCTCGCATGGGCTGCCCTCATTGGCAACTCTTTCTCATTCGAGCTTATCTGCCATTTGATGGGTGGTGAGTTTGATTATCATGAAGACGATCTAGGATCGTGCTGTGCAACCTTTGCACACAAGACTTACTCACAGGGCGAGGCCATTGCCGGTCTTCAAGCAGCCATCCAGGCCTATATCATTGTACCTAGCGAGACCGATGATCGATTTCGGTTCGCCCATGACCGATATATCCATGCTTCGGCTGATCTACAAGAATGCAATTCTCGAAAAATGCATTTCATTATCGCACAGACGCTTCAAAAGTATTACAACGGGGAATCCAAGCAGTTAGACAGCACAGCTTCGCATATCTGCGCAGCGGTTGATATCATCAAGAGACGCATTCCGAATCGTCGTCAGTATCGCAAGCTGTTGACAAGCTGCGCCCAAGCCGCTGCAGAGAGCGGTGCAAAACCTACAGCCGCAAAGTATTACAGCACTGCCGTTTCTCTTTTGCAGGATGACCCCTGGACAGAAGGCAAAGAAGATGTTTCGTACGATGAGACAATGCAACTTTACCTCAGGGCAGCCGAGTGTTACTTATACATAGGCAATTACACGGCAGCAAACGAGGCTCTCAACACCATCTTTGCCAATGGAAAATCCGCATTTGACAAAGCACCGGCATATGTGTTGCAGTCGCGAATATACGCTCAGAGCGGTGACTCTAATTCCGCTCTTGTTTCTCTCAAAGATTGTCTGGCCGATCTCGGGGTTACAATCGATGATGAGCCCACTTTCAAAAATTGTGATGAGAAGTTTGAGCGCCTGTCAATTCAGATTCAAACAATGGGCCGCGGTGAACTCCTCAACTACAGACAGGCAGAGGACCCCAGTGTCGCGCCTGTTGGAGCCGTGCTCGCTGAAACGACCAGTGCTGCTTGGTGGAGCGACAGCTTGCGATATTATCACCTCAGCCTTGTGATGGTGGAGATGCATCTGGAGAGAGGTGCATATCCGCAATCTGGAATGGGATTCCTCAATCTTGCCATGATTGCGTTAGCCCGCTTCAACATGACGGAATTCGCCGTTGATCTAAGCAACACGGCTCAGGAGCTCCTCTACCAATCTCGAGATTCTTTCTTCCTCGCTCGCGGCTTGATGCTCTATGGAATGTGTGTCGGACATGTTCATATGACAATGCCTATGATCATGGCACAGATGGAGGATGCTGTGGAGTTCGCATCAGTTGCTGGCGACAGGATATCGACCATTATGAGTTACGGCGTGTCTGCGATCTTCAAGTTTTTCAGCGGTGAGAATTGTGCAGATCTCGAAGGCTTCTGCCAGTATGGTTGCGAGGAGATTCCCAACTGGTATGCCGATTCAAGAGGTGGCTCAATCCTCACTGCTGTTAAGCAACTCTGCCGGGCCCTTCAGGGCAAGACTCGCACTAAGAATGCGCTTGAAGTCATGAACGACGAAGTGCACAATTCAGAGGCTTACAAGAAATGGCTGGTCAGTTGCAGCAGCAAAAGTATTCGATCCGTCACCTTCTACGAGAGCTTTGAGATTGTACCACTCTTTCTCTACGGCCATTACGAGCGAGCCGTCGAGATTGGGAGTCGTGCCGTCGATCAGCTGAGCATGCTCTGGTCAGCGCACAACAGTAGGCTGATACTACTGTTCTATGGCCTAGCTCGTGCCGGATACTTGCTGCAACAAATGCAGCTGCCTGTCTCACCAACTGAAGACTTTTCCTCGCAGGTCGAGGAGGTCATCAAGGAATTGCGCCGTTATGTAAAGATGTTGGATGAGTGGTGCACCATTTCTGATATTAATTACCTGAGCTGGATCAAGTTCCTGGAAGCACAGATCGAGGAACTGTCCAAGGACCACGGGGCAGCCATCCAGCACTATGAGCATGCTTTGGATCATGCAAGCGAGCATGATTCACTCTTCAACGAAGCTCTCGGCAATTATCTCATGGCAGGTCTATTTATTCGGCGAAGTGCGCGTCGATCTGCTCGTGCAGCGCTCCTCGAAACAGTTGGCTTATTCCGGCAGATGGGCGCCATTGGTGTTTCGAAGGCTATCGAAGAACAACACAGTTTGTTGCTACATGGACCTACAAGGAGCCATCGGACCAATGATATTGGCGTACAGACCGACTTTGTCACCGACACCGCTGTTCAGTATCGGGCTGAGGGAGAGGACGGTGGAGAGCTGACACATATTCCATCCAATACCGAGAACATGCCCGACCTTAACAAGGGTGAGCGCATAGGGGCGTGGCGAGGTACAATGAACATACAGGCCGAGCCCGGGGCGGGACTGCCTGCTCTCGATATGATCGATCTGCACGCCATTCTCGTTTCGTCGCAGGTTATCTCGTCGGTACTCCAAGTGGATGAGCTATTGAAGACTATGTGCGATGTCATCCTTCAAACTTGCGGAGGTTCAGCAACTCTGGCTGCTATCGTTGTTCAAGAAAACGACGGTGATTCTTGGTGTGTAGCAGCTAGTGGTGATCCTGAGAGGGGTGCGTCGGCCCATATACCAGGCATACCTTTGTCGGGAACCTCACTTATTGCGGAGAATGTTGTTCTCTACTGTACTCGCTTCCTCGAGTCGGTGTTCGTTCCTGATCTTATCGCTGACGAGAGGTTCGGAAACGTCAATGATTCCTGGCTGCAGAGAAATCCTGTCGGGAAAAGCATCATCGCCATCCCAATCTGCCACGGCAACAAGCCGCTATTGGGGGTTCTATATCTTGAGGGAGATCCTGGCGCTTTTACAGACCGTAACGTTACTGTGCTGCAGCTCCTTGTCAACCAGATTGGCATCAGCTACTCGAACGCGCTTGCGATGAAGAATGTCGAGAAGATCTCGGCCGAGAACCGTTCCATGGTAGCTGTGCAGAAGCGTGCTCTCGCCAAAGCTCTCGAGGCAGAGACAAAGGCCAAGAATGCAGAAGCAGAAGCCAAGCGAAATGTCAAGCTTGCAGAGGAAGCTGCCAAAGCCAAGTCCATCTTCTTGGCCAATGTTTCTCATGAGCTTCGTACCCCTCTCAATGGTGTTATTGGCAATTCGGAGCTTCTCCGTGACAGCGATCTCAACAAGGACCAGCTGGAAATGGCCGACTCTATTCGAGTCTCCGCTGATCTTCTGTTGACTGTCATCAACGATATTCTGGACTTCTCCAAGATGGAGGCGGACAAGATGAAGCTCTACATCATTGCCTTCAACCCTGAAGATATGGTTCGCGAAGTTGTCCGCGCCGTCTCCTACAGCAACCGCGAGAAGACGTCTAAAAAGAATGTCAAGATTGTACAGAACATCAACCTACCCCCCATGTTGATATATGGTGATCCCATTCGTCTGCATCAGGTTCTAGGCAATCTTATCGGGAACAGCCTGAAATTCACCGAAGACGGATCAATTACCATCGGTGCTCGACTTGACAAAGAGACAAAGGAGCACGCCACTCTTACTTTCTGGGTCCGAGATACTGGTATCGGCATTCCTCCTCAACAGTTGGCCAAACTTTTCCAGCCTTTCAGCCAGGCAGATGCCAGTACGGCAAGGAAGTATGGTGGAAGTGGTCTTGGTCTTAGCATCTGCAAGTCTCTTATTGAGACCATGATGAAGGGCAAGATCAGACTTGAGAGCGAAGAGAACGAGGGCACGACAGCTTGGTTCACTGTTACTTTTGAGAAGGCAAAGTCCGATGTGGCGGCAGGAGACGCGCAGACCAAGGCTACGCCGTCTGTCGACCGATATTTTGCGGGTGCCTCACCTTTGGAGAGGGCCGAATCGCCAAACCCATACCTGGACCTATCCAAGATACCCAGGGATGAAATCCGCATCTGCGTGGCTGAGGATAACCCCATTAACCAGAAGATTGCCATCCAGTACGTGCAGAGATTGGGATACAAGGGTGTTGTTGCATATGACAATGGGCTTAAAGCTGTGGAAGGTCTTCGTCAGAAGGCCAAGGAGGGCAAACCATACCATGTGGTCTTGATGGATGTCCAGATGCCAGTTCTGGACGGTTATGAGGCGACAAAGTTGATCCGAAAAGATTCGCTGGATGCAGTACGCACGATTCTTGTTATTGCCATGACAGCGTCTGCGATCCAGGGAGACAGGGAGAAGTGCTTGGCTGCCGGCATGAATGACTATCTTGCCAAACCTGTCAGATCAGAGATACTGAAGAAGAAACTCGACGCCTATCTTAGCATCGAGGTAAGTGAACTAGACTTTGCTTGATAAAAATTTGTACTAACAGCTCAAAGCATGCACCGGCAAAGCCATCACCTTCTCCCACGGAGCCTTACCACGCAACTCCTAGTCCACAGCCAGGCTCTCAACTCGTTGCTAACAGATCCAACTCATCAATTGCTCTTCCATCTCCTGTCGTCAAACCGAGTGTTGGGGTGTCACCCAACACGTCCCCAGACCCTATGCAAGAAGGGACAGTGTTCAACCACCCAGTCGACCAGACTGCCCTACAGGCACATGACAGTCCTATCTTTAACAAAGAGCAACAGGAACCAGCGCCAATGGCAATACGAGGTAGCTCGCCGCAGTCAGGAAACAACACGAGTGCCCCTAGCCGGGTATCAAGCGAGGACCGTTCTGCAGATTCAGCTTCCATTGCAGACAGCTCTACATCACAGTCAACGAAAAGATTGCCTCGGAAGCTAACCAAGCCTCGCCGCAACAGTGACTCAAACAGCGAGCGGCCATCTATTACTAGCTTCTCCAGTGACAAGTCCAGGGGGGTACTCAAGAAACCGCAGCGACAGAGCACGACAAACCTTGCTGAAGACGGCCAGAGGACGGAAAACAGTCCATACACACCCGGAAAGGATTCTAGCAAGCGTAGCAGCTTGACATCCTCGGCCTCGTCTTTGAAGGACCGAATCTTCTCTCCTAAGGGTGATCGAGGAGACCGTGTCGTGGACGATGTCCCGTAGAATTTCCAGTGGCCAATCCACCATGAGTGGGATAACGCAAGACTTTCGCCAGAGACCGTATCCTAGATTTCATTTTCTACGGCACTACTCACAGCCGACTTTTTATTCATTTCCATTATTATTTACCAAGTACGAGGAGAATCAAGGTGGCGGATGAAAGACCACAAAAGTTCAAGGGGGAAGAAACTTACTGGGAAAAGGACGACAGCATCGATTTCAATGGTTATTGGGTTGTCTAGAATGTGCAAAAGGAAGAGGAAAGCATACACTACATGGGTGGACCAACAAAGAGTTTTCGACTGCCTCGGATTTTACATGCCATTGGGCGTCGTCTGGATTTGACTATTATTCCCTTTTGTTTTTCAGCGAGGAGCATTCGAGGAGGACGGCAGGCAGTGTCGAGGCGCGGATGAACAGGGACTTTCGATTCATGACAAGTAAGGGGGGGCAAAGGTTATGTGGTAGGCCGTTTGGGGCTACTTGCAAGATACCTCCTATCTGCTTTTATTCCATTGTTGGTAGAAATTATTCTTGACTTAGCATAGACAGCGTGGCCCGTTTTTTTTTTTTTTTGGGAGCATGAGACGCATAAGAATCAAGGCAGTGAAGTGAGAGATATTGTCAACAGTGTCTGGTTGCTAAGTTTATGCTTGGTTATTAATCGTGAGATATGCAAGCTTGTAAGAGTTTGAAGATGACTATGGCCACGGCTTATGAAGCTATTCCCACACACGTTATAGCGACTTGGCTAGGAGAGACGGATGCTACAATGCTTCTCCTTTATTGCGGGCATATTGCAGGCAAGTTTGCCGATGCTCAACACCTTGATCATTGAGAGGGTGTGTTGAAGTCCAAGTGAAGCTAGGCAATCATAACCACATATGGAGTCTGATCGACATAAGCAGCAAGAAGGAGGCGAGAAGCCACATGGAGGGCACGCGCTAGCGGCCGTTGGCGACAACAACGCATTGGCGTCCGAGATTAACTTAACTTAGATGAGACGTGTCTCCGACCATGTGCCTTCAAGATGAGCCAAACGGTACGGAGTGGTCGTCAAGATTGAAAGCCATGCATAAGACTGCGGTAATCAGTGGCGTGGCTGAGGTGGAGCACGAGGAAAGAATTGACATGTAAGCTGGCCGACCGATTAAGTCTCGATCAATGGTAGATCCCGGAGCGCGTGGTTGGTCAACGAGGGACTTGGCTGGAGACTTCGATCTCGCCTAAGGACCTGCAGGCGTCTTGTGGAGGAGAAAGGTTCCTCAGCTAGCAACTTGCAAGCCCATAAATGCCCGGCTAAGTAAGTTGTCCTAGACAAACCCGCATGTTCCTGTCTCGGGGAAATTTCAAGGCATTACCCAGTTGTCGCTGGCTGACAAACATTCATGTCCATGTCCATGTCCACGTCCATGATTGTCCGGACGTGTTCGTAAGCTGAAGATCCTTTCCAATAAGAACTTGAAACTCAATTTGTCCCGGGAGCGGCAACTGGGAACAAGGGTTGGGGCCATAAGAAGTGGTGCGGATATGTGTACATTATGGCACCCAAGATGCGTAGGTACCCATCAATACCCAGCAGCAATTATGCAAGTTGTGCGTAGTGTTCGCATGTGCACTTCCATCTTTTCCCTCAGTCGTCTGCTTTAATATATCAAAACTTGCTGTCAACGCTTGAATAGATAGGCTTCAAGCCTGCATCTTAAACCAGTATTCCGTGTATTTAGCATGCAGCAGCAGGGCAGATGATCATCAGTTGAAAGGAGAATGCAGGCAAGACAAGGAAGTACCGTTGTTAATCATCTCACACCATTCAATGAAGGCCGGCGTCATACTGTAGGCAACTTCTCGGTTCCGCATCCCTGGGCTACAGACAATCTCTGGCGTCCGTTGCAGCCTACTGTGCCGATCCCTACCCGATGGCTTGCCTTAAATCTTGGGGCTCGTGGGTTCTCGGACGATAGACACATGTCAGATGGAATGGGGAGCGCTAGCAGGGGTGATCGCTTTGCTGATCTTGATCGCCAAAACCGATGCCAGGTTTCAATGAATGAGTTGAGGCAAACTGCAAATTCTGACGGGTTTGCCGCGAGATGGGAGGTTTGATATGTGGGTTTATCGAATCACGCATGTACATGATTATCGAGAACCTGGCTGTTCATCGCCATTTTCATTCGTAAGCACGGTACTTGATATAGGGTAGAAACTTTGGGTTCTCCAATGTCACCTAGGCCCCTAGCAGTACATCGTGTAACGGTGCAAGTAGCCGGTCAACACGGAATTTCGGGATACAGATGGGTAGACTTGATATCGGCAGGCTGCCGTGGAGAAAGACCTAGCCTCGTATCCTGATTTAGGCATTCGAGAACTGGGTGATCAGTTGCTTTAGCGACTTGCGACAGTCGGGCGGCTCCAAGTCGATGTTTCCAGATGCACCGCTGTTTGAATCATAGATATGGGAATTAGGATATCAATTCACTAAATGTTGCGTTAGGCTGAAGGGAACTGTGGAGTTATTCGACGTGCGTGACCACTTGGTATGGTGCTGGGAAGAGGCGCTAATCAGGTACAGCATGTACCTTTGAGGTCAAGTCGTGTCCAGACCCGCACCAAGATCGGAGCAGTTAGATCCAAATTCGACAAGGGTGCTATCGGATTGGGCCGACCATGAGGGTGGGCGAATCGCTTAAAAGCTAGTTGCCGATCCATCAGCTCATACTGGCGACCAGGAGCTTCCAAGCTCACAAGCGGCAACGAATCAAACGAGCCCAAGGGTTGTACACATGCATGGATATGTGCCTTCTCAAAGTTCGGAGCCGCGGTCGATACTGGTCAAGAGCATGCGGTGCTGTTGCTTGGTGGAGGGAAAATAAATACTTAGACCAGAATATGCTGGATTGATCAAAGGAACTGCTATGGCATACTGCACCTCGAATTGGGTTTAGGAAGCCCCTCCCCCTCTGATCATAAATTGGGCGGTCGAAGAAGATACATCAACACCAATGATAATGGGGATAACCCGGGAAACTCAAGGCCACACCGGCCACATGATCCTCGCGATATCGACCCGAGGAGATGACTGAGTTGAGAGCGTCGATTCGTAGTGCTCCGTCTAATGCCGGAAGAGCCACGACAAGCCTGGCGATGGACTCGGTCACCGATCGCGTGCTAGACATCGGTGCTACATGGTAACAGAGCTGTAATGCAGACTTTTTGGGTCCGAGCCCAGACGTTGAGAAAGCGTGTTAATGCGGTAGCCTTCGGAGGTAGTAAGAGCAAACACCGATCCATCAGTCGGGTCTAGTGCGGCGAAGCACTTGGGTCTTTTCCCCGTGCATGCGAAGAGAACGCAATCTGCGAGACAGCAGCTAACAGAGTACCCGTACATTATAATGATTAGATAGATAAGTAGGTAGGATTTGGTGTCAGGGGTTGCAGATGCGAGATGCACGAAAAATACAACGAAATCAGTGCATCTGACGGTAATCTGACGGGCTCCCGGGGCTCGTATGTAACTTGCGGCTGAGCAACTCTGCATGCATGGGGCTAGTGTGACGAGCAAGTTGCTCGTTTCGTTGAACGCAAAGTCGCCTTGACTCTTTTTGCGTGCACATCGGCGACATTGTCCTGCATAGTCGTGCTCAGTTGCGTGGTAGCGGCCGCAGTGTAAAGCGAGACTGAGAAGCTAATAATCAGGCAGGGTCAAGACCATACGCAAGCCGTTGCTTCTGATGAATGCACTCTGCAGAATGGATTTCGACGTTGGTGGCGGATGCGGTTCATGATGAGTCCTTGGTTGCATGCAGGCATTGATGCGATGTCGAGATTAAGAGCAGGGTTTATGGGACATAGTGCAGGAGGGGGAGGATCTCAATGGAGAAAGAGTGAAATCAGGAAAAAGGAAAGAAGGATAGAAGAAAATTAGGTATCCGTATGCCTGTGCTCTTGGATGAAGTGGGATGCCTCAGCCTGATGGGAGCAAGCTAACGTCGTAACAAGAATAACGCCTCAGGCAGGGACAGGGGTTAGGGCCTGACATCGTGTTTCAGATGTCCTCTTTCGACAAGGGGTTTCCAACCGGCAGGTGCACTCGGACCCGACCGACTTTCCCATCTTTTAATTGGCCAAGACTATCCGCAGGGTCCTAGGATCCCTAGTCCTTGGAACTGGGAAGAGGAATGCTTTGGTTGATGCTGATTGGTAGATGCTATAGAGCTCCTCGAAAGCTGTTTTGCATACACGCCCCTCAAATACAAGGTTGAGTACAGTGGCTACGGTATTAAATTGTACGCAATCAAAGATCCTCCCTCACTTAGTCGAGTCAGTCAGCACTTGGAGCCGCTTAAGGCGCTTGAAAGTTCCTTGCCTTGGTCAAGCCAGTCCTTATGATTCATCCAAGTTGCGATAGGGGGCCAACGATCAAGGCAGGTCAGACAAACCTGACAAGGATTACACCAACTACGGAACAATCGATTTGATGCTCCAATGTCTGCCAAAGGTTGGAAATGGCGCACCGGCAGCAGGTAGAAACTTGGCCATCATCTTTAAAACCCATCGACTTCGTGTTGATTACCCAGTTAGTCGATCAAGACAACCTGATCTGTGCCCTAGACCCGGTATGACTCGTCCAACTAAAAGACTACCGCGTAGATCTCCCTTGTACGACAGAACCATGGCAGGCAAGCTAGACAAACGGAGGGTTAGGTGTGAGCGAGTATCAAGTGCTACCGTAGCACACAGGCATCTATTCTTGACGCTTTCCAGCTCTTGGTGCAACTCTGCAAGGCCTCCAGTGTTTGCTTTAACATTCGATAAGCTGTAGACACTGCCCAACAACTTGCTTCTGAAAGAGTTGGCATGATTCTGTCGACTTCTCGGGCATCGCTTTAGCTCAGGACTAGTATCAAGGATAGGCTAGCCCCGGACTGGAAGCCAAATCGCCCATCGATCAGCGCTGCATTTGATCCTTAAGTTTTGTCCTGGGCGCAAGAGTGATCATTGTTATGAGCATTTCCATCCTTTACGGGTTGCTTGTTGCGGAAAGCCATCCATGGTCGATGACACGAAGGGATTGGCTTGTTATTCAATCTCGTATCTTTATACAGACCAAACTGAGACCCGGGATGCTCTAGGCTTGGCCATATATGACACATTCAATCAGCTGGTCCCTGCCGTAGATCGTGACAACCGACGGATTCTTCTGTCCAACAGTTCAACAGTGTAAGAACGGTTGACGAAGCCCTGCGCGATCTCAGCTACGTAGTGGGATTAAAGAGACGTTATCGCGTTCGTAACTTGCGTTGACGAAGGAAAAGCCATCAGCACGAAGTATCGTACTCGAGAGAAATGAATGGCTAAATCAAGAGCCTGCAGATCATCAACCTGGCCTTCGGGCTTGTAAAGAGGAGGCCTTGACCTGGATCGTGGCGTTCTCCCGTGGCTAGAGTGGAGTGGTAACGGTTTTCGAGGGTGGGTCGTTGAGGGTGTGCCGCTTGTCCTGTCCATTTGATGACGATAACAAGCTCAACTTAAACGAGTCAGAATGTTAGAGGGTTTCCTTGCTTTATTTTCCGTAGTAAGGATATGCCGGTCGGGCATCGGAAAGTCACAGACGTCTCATTCTGCCGGATGAGATGCCCAGAAGAAGAAAAAAAGAAAAAATTTGGCGCCAACACTATGTGAAACAGGCCGGGAGGGGATTGGGTAATAACTTGGGTTCTTCGTCAAAAACCGAGCTAATAAAGGCTTTTTCGACTAGGGCCGTAAATGAACGGATGGTCTTGAGCTCTTCGCGTGGCCCAATGCCACCACCATCAAACACATGCTCCAACGTGCTCTCGACGCTTGTGGCTGCGTGGCGATGGATTCATTGATCGATTGTGGTTAAAACGCCGCCTATCACTTGGGGGAGCATCGGGCAACGCTAATCTGGATTGCTCCCAGCCGCCTAGACTAGAGGCTAGGGTTCCCGTCCAAATGCTAGTTACTGTTGCATCTGAGATTGGAGCGATTGGGACGGCGGTGCTAGTTTTGGGCCAATGCATCATGACCAACTCGGGCATCATTGTTTATCCTGGGAAGGATGACCAGGAGAGACTCGGAGGCAAGGGGATCTGCAACCGTTGAGACCGTTAGATGATGACGAAGCATGATGTTGTTGATGCCGAGTTTCAGACTCGCTGTATGTACTGGGATCGGGCAATGCGAAAGATTGTCGTATTGCATTTGACTTGGCTTGGCTTGGCTTGACTTGACTTGCATGTAAAGTGGGTAGGATGGAGATTTGCAAAGGTGAAACGCGAGACCGCGTTATGAAGGAGATTGTGATTGTTATTGAATGTAAGCAAACTACCTACCTAAGCTAGGTAAGCACACGAGAGCTTGGAGAGCTGGACTTGCGCCACACAAGGACGGAAAGAGCGGCTGACGAACCTGCTCTCAACTTCACAAGCGACAAGCTAAGCTACCTTAAGGTTAATAGTACCTACCTACCTCACAGTGCCTGAGTGCTTACTTACCCGGGCTGCTTTACCTCCCCTATGTAGTCCTTAGTACATGGCCCGAGTCCAGACCCAGGTCCACGGAAGAGCCCAGGACAGGGCAGGTAGGCAGGCAGGCAGGGCACCTTCCATCACTTTGCGTACCTGCCGACCTGGCAGGAAGACGGGATGCTCGCAGAAACGCGAGATGCCGACGGCAGCCAAAGACAGAAGGAGCTCAGCCAAGAAGAACCAGAGAATCCATTGAAGCCAAAAACGCCATTCCGCGAAAAGCTTCACCTTCGATTCTTCCATCACCCAACCGATGCCCCCCGTCGTACCCGAAACAATAGCCTACAAGCCACACGACAGGCACTATACGGCTCATTCGCACGTCCCTCGTCTTAAACCCGGCTTCGTACAACAGAACAGCCTCTCTTTTCCGGGGCCGGCCATTGTCGAGATTAGATTCTTCCCGTCCCTCGATGCAGTACGTGGCTGTACGTTCATGAGCGTTCATATACACAACAACAGCCTGGACTGGACACTTGCTTTCAGAGCCCTGCGCCTTACTTACATCCCCCGTATGAAACCCGCCACAGGCTGTGAATATCGACGTTTTACATCTGTATCCTCACGAACCACTATCGCCCCGGTTTTTCTCTTCTTCATATAACCAAGGCAAATATCAACCATCATGGATAGTCGTTGGCAGATCTCTCTCGGCTATTGGACTTGAGAAGGGGAAAAGAATACGAGGAACAACAAACATCCAATTTGACCTAGTCTTTCCCACCAGATCATCAACCATACTGCATCGATTTAAGCAAGTACGCTAGTTAATCGGCTACAAGTCATTGCTCGCCACGCGTGCCTGGCTTTCAATTCCATCTACACCGGTACTGGGCCAAGATCCTAGCCACGCACGGGGCATTTTCAGCCGTTCATCTTTACGAGCAACGACGTCGTTCATGACTTTCTAATTACCGCTTAACTACCGAGCTTGCCACAACATGTCTCATACAGGGTGACCTCCCGTGGGTCATCTCAAGGTTGAAGCTTGTCTGGACCGTAGTCCAGAGGCTGCAGTAAGTATCTTGGTTACTTTAACTCGGTGCTCTTATCATTAGCCTCAGGCCTGCAGCTTGGGGTAAATGTACCAACAAAGCTTGTTAATGAGCCATACTATTTACCTTAGCAGCTTGTCTCTACGCCCGTCTCATGCTTCCCCTCGAGGCTCAACTCTACGTAGTAGAGGGTGAGTTGCATCTGGGCCCTGAGCCGAAAGAAAGCAGTTGTTCTATGAAGCCTTGAAGGCTTCACTTATATCCGTCACCTAGGGGATGACCAAGAATTATCCGTTCGGCTTTTGCACAGTTGCTTCCTACACTCCGTTTACACCTCAATCACGCACGCCCCTCCCTGGTTTCCCGATGCCTCTCCACTTCTCATGATCCATCCCTAAACTGTACCCTCTTCGGGGCCATCCATCCTGTCTTCTTGTTGGCTCCTTGACTTTTCAGAATCATGCGCGCTCACTTTGATGGGACAGTTCTGGGTTTTCTGCAGTGTTCCTCTCGAGCTGCGCGGTTCCCATCAGCCACGCTGTCTCTGCCACTTCCCTTCCCTGCTGACCCCTGCTCTCTATAGACTACCGTTTAGTGCTTTGTGTGTTCGTCCCTACCATGTGTCCCAAAATCTGTCAATCTCCTTCTGATACACACTTCCATCCTGAGCCTTCACGTTTGACCTTGCCCTGTTGAGATGATCTGAGGCACATTTGCTCTTCTTACTGGCACAATATCCGCTGCGGCGCTTGCCTCAAGTGTCCACTACTGGCCTGGCCTAGCCAAATCTGCCCCGTTGCTTGTTTGGCACATTGTCCTGGAGCTCTTGGCTGTTGCTTTATGGCTTCTGGCTTTTGATCCTTGGTGTGTTAGATTGGCAACCCCTCCCTGACCGGGGAGGGCTTCTACCATGGACGACAGTCCCCATCGACTTTCAAGTGTCCTTCCAGAGATTGCGACCCCGATGCGTCAAGATGCGGACTGGAGAAGGACGTCTCGGCGGCCGGCGCTTGATGAGGTGCCTATAAACAAGCGGGTGGGCGTGTGTGGGCGTGTGCGTGTACTTTCACTTTCCACCACTCACTCTCTCCACTCATGCCGAAGAAGCTCACTCGGAGCTGCTCAGCCCTCTTTTTTTTCCCTTTTCCTTCCTCTCCTCCATCTTCCATTGAAGATCATCGCCCATCTCTCCTCTTTCTACTATATCCTCCACTTGGATCCCTCTTCCTATTCGTTCAGTGAACAACCTTGGTCCCTGAAGCCGTTGGTCTTGTGCCATAGGTGGCTCCCCGGAGCCTGCAAGCTAACCTCGCCCCGGTTGCCACAGACTTGTCAGTAATAGACAGCCAGGCTGATGCACAACGAACGACCCAGACCCTAAGCCGCGGATCCTGCTTAACGTTCCTTTCTATTTCAAGGAGAGCTCTACTCAGAGTTCGTCCAAGCATTGATAAGCACACGGGTGTTTGACAAACGACCAAGGCTACTAAAATTTGGGAACAGTGAACTACCTACGCTGGCTGGTACCTGCGTCTGTATCCGTTCCTTGTTAGAGCACCGGTATCCGTACCTCTGCTTGTCTTTGCCGCCTGGTTTCCAGGCATAACAGCTTCTTCAAGCTCTATTCAAGCTCTTTTCCAGTTCTGACTCGCCGACGGAACTTCCCTCGTCTGGGTTCCCATTCTGTAACTTGTTCATCTCTTGTCAGCCTCAGGTCTTCTCCACATCTAACTTGTTGTAGCACTCACTCATTCACTCACTTACTCATTGACAGCCTGGATTTTGGCTCTTCTCTGGGCGTGCCCCCATGAGTGCCATGTGGAAGAGCCATCCATGACTGGTCCCAGATGAGCTTGACCCTGCTTGTCAACTGGTTTCATTCGCCCCGCTCACCTCGACCGCCACATTGCCTCTGGAGCTGGCCGACATCTCCAGCTTGCCGCCCGCTATCGCCTTTGCCTTTGGCCGTCTTATACAAAGCTTGCACGTCCACAACCCACATTGTACGCTACCTTTTTACTTCTTCTTTCTCTTCTTTGGCTTTCGTTGTTTGATACCATATCGTCCTTGTCGTTCCTTCTTCATATCCCCAACTCTGAACATCAGCAACAACGGAAGAACGAACAAGCATACCGACTTCCAACAGCGCCAGGATATCCTTTACTTGGACTTCGTTGATATATCCGTTTCCTTGATTGCCGTCCTTTTGACTGCTTCCCTACCTGATATACTCACTGCATTGCTGCATCATTGCCCACACTTCTGGCTTCAACACTGCCTGTTTGGTACTCTGTAAAAGTCAATAGCAACAAATCCCCAGCCTCCCAAACGATACACGCACCTTTCAAACCCTCGCCCGCACACATGTCTCCACTGGCGTAGCCCAGCTACCACATAACGATGCTTACCGTGAAGCAGCCACCAACTTACGGCTACAAGTCCGTCCATGATCTGCCGACTCCGCCTTCAACTTCTCGACCCTCTCCCCCCTTGATATATCAAGAAACAGCAACCAAGCCTCTGCCTGTCGCCTATCGGGGTCACAGTCCACCATCTCAGCCCATGTCGGCTCCTCACCGTGGCCTGCCTCCACCGGCGGCCATGACTCTTCCTCCTCAGCAGCCTCCAACAGCCGGTGCACCCCCGTCTGTACATCATGCACCCCCTCCACCCC